>SKCR01040601.1:0-42202 GCA_019454045.1 Zanthoxylum bungeanum | reverse complement strand
AATGACTATTAACACATGCAAAATTTCATTTAACAACATATATAAAGTAATAAGTTCTTAAGATTGTTGGTAAATAAGTGTTATCAAATGAAATTAACATGCATCAATCAATCAATTGTATACTAATATGTCAAAATGAACATAAACCATAAACATAGAAAAACCCGAAAAATGTAGAAGATTATGATGAAACTGAGATCCAAGTCGAGTTGTCTCTATCCTTAAGAACTTATTAGCCCCGCCTCGGTGCTATACGAATGGTTTTGTAGCTAACGTTCTCCCAGGATTATTTGGATGCTTCTTGTAGAAGGGGCACTCCTTTGACAAGAACTTGAACAAGGGCAAAATGATTGAAAACTCTCTCTTAACTTGACTCACTTATTCTAAATGAAGACTTGTAAAATGTAGGAAACTCTGATTTGAGAGAATAAACATAAGCTCCCCCTTATATAGGCATGGAAGGGTGCATTTTTGGGCACCTTTTGGCTTAGGTTGTAACCCTCCTAAGGGTTATACCTCTTCCTTATACCTTTTGGGGCCTAGAGGTGTGTTCTTCCAATTTAGATGACATGTCCATTTAACATGTGTCTTTCCCATAAGGAACTTTTTATTGGACATGTCTCTCCTACACTTAAACTACATATTTAGAGAATTTACAACATGATTCAGTACTTGAACGATTAGAGAGCTCAAGTCTTTCTATTGCGAATAGAAAGATTAATATTCATAATAGTTATGAAAAATCATTTATTAGAGAATCAATGGTACTTAAGGTAAAAATAATTAGAGGGGTATAATAGACAATATGTCCCGACTCTAATTATGAGATACTCGTGAAGGGTCAATCTGTATGTAATGACTATATCGATGGACACTGACATCTACGGCAATGAGAGTGTAGCTTCAGATTTTTAGTTGAATAACCCGAAGTTAATAATTCAGAATATTTAATTTAAGAGTTTAATTAATATTCCCAGATTATTGGAGCTCGGGAGCGTAGGTCAATTTGATCCATGTGCTAGCTCGACATACTGAAGCAAATTAAATATAATTGGTTAGTCCAATTATATACTCATATATATATATATATATATATATATATATATATATATATATATATATTATTAATTAGATTAATAATATATTTTGCCACACATGTAACTTTATATTACATTTAATATAAGGTTTTTATTTAATAAATGATTATGAGATAATCATTTGATTTAATAAGTATATTGAATGGTTTGATATATCATTTATGGTGATGTTAAATTTTTCAAATACGATTTGTAAATCTTCAACATCTAATTAACGACATTTACACCATATTTTGACAATCAAACATTGTCATTATGATGACATTTAATAAGTTGGTTGTTGTAAAAATTAGGTGTGGAAAATGCTATGGTTGCCGAATTTTACATGAAAAAAGGGCTTAGGATTTTTGTTCAATTTTGACAACATTTTACCCTAAGTATAAAAGGATAAGGATACTATCATTTTACCATAATTTTCTTGATTGAAAAACCTAACCACCCTTATTCTTGTTTCTCACAAGTGTTGAAAGAAAAATAGAAAGAACAAAAACAAAATAAAAAATTCTAGTGTGATATTCTTAATCTCTAAAGAGTTTAGAGATTGATTTTTTGTGTCAAGCCCACCATTATTTTTGTTGGTTGCGAAACATAGCACGGAAGATCATTTGGTGTAGGAACACAAAGGAATATTTCAAGAGTGTTGAGGGGTTTATTTTTAGAGAAAAATCATACCTAAAACAATATTACGTCACACGTAAATTAAGGGCTATTTTGGGTGCAAAACGGTTCAGATCTGAGCTGCTATTCGGGGGATGTTCCAGGACTGGAAAATTGGGCTGTTCATATTCAGTTAAGAGAGTGAGAAAGCATAAAATTTTTCTAGGTCGATTCCGCTGCATAAGGCATTTCCACTACGCGAGAGAAAGCGTTTCCTACAGCATATTGTTGGACAATTATGACCATAACATCACTATTTGTAAAATAAATGGTGTCTTTGTACAAATTAACTATGTGACAAAGGAAATTGCTCTTTTATCATTTTATAATTGGATTACTTGGATATATAAATGACAAAAGTCCATATGATTAGTACCGAATTAATAAGATATAAGACAATATTAATCCACGAAAGGTTTAATCATTAAATATCCATAGTCGTAGTATTATCAAGACTGGACATCGATAATGCGGAATAGGCTTGTATTACACTTGTGCGCGTTATGGAAGCTTAACGATATAGTTCTCATATATTTAAGTATTGGATACTTATGCAAGTGTGATATGAGGTTCTGTTAGCCTTTGGATCGGGAACAGCTTCGCTCTGGATAGACCCCTCGGAATCCCATTGGTAGTATGACTATGTGTCTATAGGAATCCGAATCAGGGTAGGTGTATGTGGTCTTAACCTAAGACTTGCATCACTAATACTTGCGACAATCAGTACGCTTTGGTTTTGGTCGTCCGAAGCTTTAACAGGTTCTGTGTACGCCTCTTCTGGATTTACTGAGAATTGTAGTGTATTGGGTGTGATGTCAAGATGGAAGTATCACTCCAGTCATATAGAGATGATGATCACGTAGGATACAGAACTAGTACTCTAAAATGCTGCAGCTATCGGGATAGTATGACAAGGTCATGATTATCCGATTACAGAGACTAGTTGCTAGTGATCCGATATATGCTTCGTACGGGGCATACACAATTCCAGCCCAAGGCCTAGCATGTGACATCTGATACTGGATCGTATTACGCAATACATTGTATATTACGCCTGATAGAGATTTTATATTCTTCGTTGAATATTTCTGGAGAATTGGGTAGGCACGATGCTTTGCTAGAATCCAACCATGTCTTGTAAATTGGTAAGAACGTGGTACCAGGTATGCACATGTTCGGATAGTCCGGTGACCGTATTTACTGCCAACATATCCAGGGATCTCTTGGGTCGCTTCCCAAAGATTCACCGATGATATTTGACTCAAAGAGAATTAATCTGGGATTAATTATGAGAGAAAATTAATATGGGATTAATTACGGTAATAATTTATCTAGGATTAAATTCGTCTAGAAGAGATAACGCGATTAATTTGGAATTACTCGGCAAAGTAAATTTAATAGTTAAATTGGATTTTACTATTTAATTTATTTAATTGTGCTAAAATAATATAGTGGATAAATTAATTGAAATTGGATTTCAATAAGGAATTAAAATTAGACTTTAATTCAAACGAACAAATTAATTTGGAATTAATTCTTAAGCGACTTTCGTAATAATTTTGCTAGGCATTATTATTTAATTAAATTGGATTTAATTAAGTCGTGACGGAAAATTCGTTTAATCGGATTAAACAAACCCGGGCCCAAAGTGTGTTGTACAAACCAACTTGAATTTGGAATTCAAAATTGGGTGGGACCCACAACTCATATCACATGTCTAATTGTGATAGTGGTAGTTGGGAATAGTAATTGGATTATTTAAACCAACACACCAACCAAGTTAACACAACTATTCATCATCTCTCTTTCTTCTCACTTGGGCGTGAACTAGCTCCATCTCTTCTTGAATTTTTGTTGCAAAATTTCAACTTGCTAGCACATGGAGAGTCAAAAGATGGTGATAGGGAAACTCACATTTGGGTTTGAAACTCAACATTAAGCTTGGAGCTTCCTACATCCATTGGAAATTTCGAATTCCATAACCGATCAATGTAAGTTTTTTCCGCAAACTTTCTTGATAAATTCACACACAAATCATGATTTAGAGATCCTTGACATGTCTAGGACACTAACACATATCCCACATGCTTCTACTGTTGTAAGTCTCATGCATGCTATGGTTTGCTGCTTGAAACCGGACTGTTGGACAATTATGACCCATAGCATCACTATTTATACAAAACATGGCGTTGTTGTACAAATTAACTATGTGACAAAGAAAATTGCTCTTTTATCATTTGTAATTGGAATACCGGGATATATAAATGATAAAAGTCCATATGATTAGTACTGGATTAATAAGATATGAGACATTATTAATCCACGTAAGGTTTAATCATTAAATATCCCTAGTCGTAGTATTATCAAGACTGGACATCGATAATGCGGAATAGACTAGTATTACACTCGTGCGTGTTATGGAAGCGTAACGATATAGTTCTCATATATTTGGGTATTGGATACTCATGCAAGTGTAATATGAGGTTCTGTTTACTGATGGTACGTAAATATTTTTGCTCTGGATAGACCCCTCAGAATCTCATTGGTAGTATGACTATGTGTTTATGGGAATCCGAATCAGGGTAGGTGTATTTGGTCTTAACCTGAGACTTGCATCGCTAATACTTGCGACAATCAGTATACTTTGTTTTTGATCGTCCAGGGCTTTAACAGGTTCTGTGTACGCCTCTTCTGGGTATACTGAGAATCGTAGTGTATTGGGTGTGATGTCAAGATGGAAGTATCACTTCAGTCATATGGAGATGATGATCACGTAGGATACAGAACTAGTACTCTTAAGTACTGCTGTAGGCATTGCATTTTTTTGCATACCAAACCCGATGAGGAGTCTTGAAGGAAGTATTACTTTTAAGTCGTGGAAGTCGTTGAAAATGGTCGACGGAAAGGAGAAGTCAAGAGTTGGCATATTTGGTTTTGATTCACTAAGTTCGCTCGGAGTTCGCATGTTGAATCTTCGTTTCGAGGTACATCTTTGGCCCTAAATTCCCACAAACCACTCTAAGCCCACCTAAACACCTAAACCCACATCCAAAGCCCATGAAACCAAAATAGATAAAATACAAAGCCCACCACCCATGAGGCCCACGACCATGACACCAAAATTCACCCTCCTTGCTCTATTCAAACATGATTTATCCTTCCACCAATTTACTTTACACCTTTGATCTCACCTTTTACCTTGACACCTAATTTCCAAGGCATTATTAGATCAACCCTACATCATTTAGCCATCACACCCCACGCCCATCACCATCCCCTCTCATTTTCTTCATTTTCCATCACCTTTTATTGAATTTTCAACAAAGGATCACAATTATACATTACCTTCCTTCCATTTCCAAACAAAACTTGTCATTTCATTTCCTTTTCCTTTCAACCTTTATTGAATTTTCAACAAAGGATTACAATTATACATTACCTTCCTTCCATTTCCAAACAAAACTTGTCATCAAATTGATTACCTTTCATTATCACTTGCCAATCTCATTAATGCCCTCCATTTGCCTATTTAAACCCTCATTTTTCTGCCTTGGAACACCTAATACACATCAAGAAAAGATTAAGCATTTTGAAGAACAAAACAGCCCCTTGCCTCCCCTTGCTCTCACGTACACAGCTCTCTCCTTCACTGCCTTAGTCACGCCCAAAGGCCATCCTCCATTCAGCCCCTTGTTACGCCCATACATGCCTCAAGTCAGTGCCTCAAGTCACGCCTAAACCATCAACAAAACAGCTCTCCACTCAGCCCCCTTGTTCGCGCCTCTAATCAGCCCTCACATACCATTCTCACGCCTCTAATCAGCCCTCAACTCACTGCCTCAAGACACGCATAAAGCCTCCAATTCAGTACATCATCTAGCCTCCATTTAGACCTGAAAGTCACGCCCCTCACTGCCTCTCACACACCTCTATTAAGCCCTCCACCTTGTCTTTATAGTTTACGCAAATTAGCCTCCCATTCCAGCCCTAAGAAACACGCCCAAACAGTCTCCTTACACGTCCAAACCACTGCTTCATTTAACCCCTGAAACCAACTTCCAAATGACCCTAATTTTAGCCCCCAAACCAGTGAATAAACTGCCCTAAACACCCTCTAAAATTCGCCCAAAACAGCAGCTCAAACACACTCAAAACAGTTCCCAAATTCACCGAAACAGTGAATAAAAAACTGCACTTGAAAGTCTTCGAGAAACCGAACAAACGGCAGTCCAATACCCCTCAAAATTCACCAAAACAGCCCATAATTCATTGCAAACCAGTGAGCAAAGTGTGGAGATTTAAATTGCAGCGAAACGAAGTGGAAACAGCGGACGAAACAGCGAAACAGTGAGCAAAATGTCGAAACAGTGAACCGGTGGAATCGTGGTGTCTTAGCCTTTCCGACGGCCATATAACGCACCTCCAAAGAACGAAAAAAAAGGTTAGACCTAAGGGTTTATATTATTAAATTTATTCACATAAAATAACGATTTAAAAAAATGTGTTTAGCATGAATAGTTAGTTTGGCATGTTATTTGGAATTTGTTCACATGAAATAATGATTTAGTGTATGATGTGATTTTGGGTGAATGGAATATGTGTTCTTTCTTGTGGTATATTAGATGGAAACTCGGACATAAATTCCATAGCCGAATCCGAATGGACGGTATTATGGTTTGCACTCGAGATACAATGCCCCGTACCACTTGAAGGATTCATGTATTCCATTTCATCCAACTTGTATTTGAGCATGATTAGGTCATTAGAACGTTATTTTATTTCAAGCATATTTTAGTTATTTATCTTTTGTATGAGGAATTTAAGTTTAGGTATGTTTAGATTACTATGCATGTAGCATGTTTGATGTGTGATGCCGAATGTTTGCCGTTGTAAAAATTTACTTCCAAAGCATGCGAATTTAGATTTAGGCCTATAGGAATTTAGAGTAGTTTTACCAATGTATGTCTTGTAGACTTGGTTAATATTACACAAATCCATCCATTACAATTGACATAAGTAAGGGACCATTCCGAACCCAACGGTTTGAGGTCTTCCCTTGCGAGGGGTGAGTGCGGCCTTAAATCATTTTCCCGGTTCACACCGGGTGGCGACTCCTTTATTCTCCGGTTTAGTCCTCCGTTGGCTACTCCGTACTCCCAACTAGGCCCTGAGTCTAGAACAGCATGTGTCGCCCAGCTCTTGTGTCCTACAGTCTGGCGACTCCATTGGGGATAGAGAGTCGGCCCCTAAATAATGTCTTGTAATGTTTGGAGTTGTGTTTTAATTAACCATGACTACTGTGGGTTTAAGGATTTTAATCAAAGGCATTGTTAAAGCTAGGTGATGGTTTGGTGTCTTCCTTCACTCACTACCTTTCTATAAGGAAAAGCTGTGAAAGCACCTAGATAATCATTTCCCGTAGCTTGTTGTGATAGACTAGTTTGTAGGACTCGTTGTTTATTCCTGTCACCAAGCGATAAGAGCCTAAGGGGCTTGGGTACTTAAGAGAGCCTCGCTCCACCCTCCTTCTGGGGAATCTACAACGGGAAGTCCATTCGACAGTTAGTCACACACCATAACTTGTTGGCACGTACCATAAGGTATAAAAAAGGTGCGCTCACTTGGTCGCTTGAACCCTTGAGTGGGGAGTCCTAGTTGTGGGCAATCCTTAGTCAGCAGGAGCCTTTGTTTACACTCCTGAAATCTACACATGAATCTTAGTTTTGTGACCCTTAGAAATTGTTTATTTATGGTTGTATTTGAGACCATTGTCATTTGGAATCAGTTGGACTTTTTGTCAAATGAGACATAAACTTGTTGGGCCATTTAAACAGGGACAAGTTCATGTCCTTTGACAATTAGGCCAAAAGCTTCTAAAATGCCGATGGGACATTTTGTGTTTAGGCCTCTTATTATTTGAAGTCGTTTAGCCATGTTATCACAAAAGTATAAACTTGTTGGGCCTTTTCAACTGGGACAAGTTTGCACCCAACGATATTATGATTGAATACTTTAAAATGACGATAGGCCAACTTATATATGTATTTTCCGCATCACACGCATCTTACGCATTTCATGCATACACGCATCATGTTAACCCTTTTGTGTCTTAAAAGCCATCATAGACTCCCGTTGGGTTAGGAAAGCAGAGAAACTCGTCAAGAGACCGTCAGTCAACATGAGCAAGTCAGCCAACGAGGGATCCCGCCTGGATCGATTGGAGATTAAGGTAACCGAAATTGCTGAGCAGTTGCAATTTTTTATCAATGTTGTGGCCAGTTTGACCGTACCCGGTATAGCCGATAAACAGAAATTTGTACAATCAGAATGGTGTTGAGTTCCTAATTAGGTCCCAAGAATCATCCAAAACAAGCATAAAATCGCATGAACACATCAAGGAATAATGGCGGTAACAAATACTCAAAATGATTGGTTTGAGATGCAAAGAACACAAGTCTTTTTCCATTTCTCCTAGGCTCGGCAATGGCTTCCAAGTGCAGTGAGCTGTGCGGTTTTGATAGTTGAAGCACCTCCAAGATTCGGCCATGGTCATCACCATTGAAGCTCCAATTTTCAAGCTTTTCCATGCTCACAAATTCGTTTCCCTATCACCATAATATAACCTATGTGTGTGCTAGCACTCTTTCTTCTTCATTTAGTGTGGTCAAATCAAAAAAAATGGGAAGAAAAATGGTCCAAGACCGATTGAGAGAGAAGAAGAATTTCAAGGTTTTCAAAAACCTAGTTACCGATTTTGGGAGAGAGAAAAACGTGAATGGTGTGCGTGTTGAGAGAGAGAAACATTTTACTTATATATTTATTTTATTTTCAAAAAATAAAATCAAATACCAAAGCAAAAGTCAAAAGCAAAAAATGCTTTTCAATCACATCACTATTCACATTAAGTCACTTTAATAAAGTGACAACATGTCATATCACTTCACTCAAAGTGACAAGTGATTTGACAATTGACGCGACTAGTGATTTGATGCTTGATGTGACTTGCGTGCCGCACTCGAATTCGAAATGCGAATGCGCTCGTAATCAATCTTGGGCTCGGGTTCGCTAATTCCAAATTAACGAATTTTTCGTCGCGTCGTAATTAAATGATTACGCCTAGCGAATTCACTATTCACGTCGCTAACGAATTGATTTTAAATTAATTCGTTCGCCCGAATTAAAATCCAATTTCAATTCCGCGTCGAAATCTAATTTCTTATAATATATCGAATATATTATTTTATCGATTAATTCCAAATTAATCGTTCTCTCTCTTTAATTAATATTTTTTCTCTACTAATTAATCCCAGATTAATCATAGTGCGAGTCATACATCATCGGTGAATCTTTGGGAAGCGACCCATGAGATCTCCGGATATGTTGGCAGCAAATACGGTCGTCGGACTATCCGAACACGTAAGTACCTCGTACTATGTTATACCGATTTACAAGACAAGGTTGGCTTCTAGCAAAGCGCCATGCCTACCCAATTCTCCAGAAATATTCTTACAGGAAAATATAGATCTGTATTAAGCGTAGTATACCGTAGTATTGTGTATATCGGCCCAGTATCGGATAGTCACGTGCTAGGGCTGGGGGTGGATAAGTGTCCGCCCCGTCCGAAGCACATGTCGGATGTCTGGTAACTAGTCTCTATAATCAGATATTCATGACCTGGTCATAATATCATGATTGGATGCGCATCACTCAAGAGCACTAGTACCGTATCCTGCGTGACATCATCTCCACTATGACTGAAGTGATACTTCCGTCTTGACATCACACCCAATACACTACGACTCTCTGATAAACCCAGAAGTGGTGTACGCAGACCGGTTAAAGCCCTGTACCACCAAGACCAAAGTCTACCGATTATCGTAAGTATTAGCGGTGCAAGTCTCAGGTTAAGACCAAATACACCTACCCTGATGTCGGACTCCCATAGACACATAGTCATAATACCAATGGGATTCCGAGGGGTCTATCCAGAGCGAAGCTGTTTCCCGTACCATCGGTGAAACACAACCTCCTATCGCACTTGCATAAGTATCCAAACTTAAATATATGAGAACTATACCGTTGTGCCCTCACAACGCGCACAAGTGCAATACTAGCCTATTCCGCATTATCGATGTCCTGTCTCGATAATACTACGACTAGGGATATTTAATGATTTATCCTACGTGGACTGATACTGTCTCATATCATTCTCCGTCCAGGAACAAATCATAGGGACCTCTCATCATTTATATATCTAAGGTGATATAATCACAAATGATAAGAGTGCAATCTCTTTTGTCACATAGTTAATTTGTACAACAACACCATGATCTGTACAAATAGTGACGCTATGGGTCATATTATCCAACAATCTCCCACTTGGCACATAGCCAGTCACTCGAGTGTCTAACACCCAAACTATGTACGGTTGGCTCAAACTGCTGAGAAAAAGTTTTCGTCAGCGGATTTGCATTGATTATCATCCGATGCGATTTACATGATCATCACATCGCCACGATGTATGATCCGAACGAATCAGATGAATATAGAAGTATATATCTGGATCGTCGATGAGACCTTTAATTCCTTAGTCTGTGCTGACGCCTAGCTCAGCCACTAACAGAACTATATCTAATCTAATTAGATTTATTATCGACCCAATAGCTTCTATTGCTGCCTCAGCTGCTGCAATAATCCGTATTTTTTGTTTATTCGGAAACAGAATCTTGCTCGGAAGATTTCCAGCTCACTGTTCCGTTATTCAAACTATATAGTACCGTTTGCGACTTTTAGTCGTCTTTATCAGTTATAGGAAACTTGCTACAGTGATCCCAGTCACTTCAAGTTCTCCTTCTCCATAGACTAAGACAGCATCCTTAGTTCTCTAAGATACTAATGGATGTTTTTTACATTAATCGAGTGACTATCACTCGGATTGCCCTGTTTGTGAATCCATATGCTCAAAGAGTATGATACACCAGGTGTTGTACATTTCAATGTACGGTTTCTAGGAGAGTATTTCGAAGCCAAGCTTTCGCCGATATTTATTTTATGGGAATATCATTTCCAAGAAATGACGTATTATCATTATTTTTAGGACAGCCACTGTCAGTGCGCTCCCACTAACCTTCTTATATATATACTAGAATTATTTTCGTTTTGAATTAAATCATACATCATTATGATTATATCAAAACGATAATTCCAAGAACCTAATGCTTGCTTCAATCCAATCATGGATCGAATAACAAGCATTATCCAAATGGATTTACCGTGGCAACATGTAAAAGGTTGAATCGTAATCAACACAATGTTGATAACGATACCTTTCCGTTAAAGCCTTGCTTTATACGTTGGTATGTTGCCATCCATGTATGTCTTCCTAGAAGACTTTTAAGTACCATTAGGCACAATGCCTTGTGGTACATCAACTAGTATCCAAACTGGTTGATATACATGGAATCCATTTCGGATTATATGGCACTTTGCCATAATTGGGGAGTTGATATCTTGTATCACTTCCTCATACGTAGTCAGTTGGTATTCCTCAATAAGATTCACATCTTTATAAGGTTAGATCAGAACCCATACCCCGGTTGTTTTCCGACTCTGTCCGACTTACGCGGTTCTTGTGTATTCGAAGATTAATGGTAATAGTCTCATCCTTGATGAACTATTTGTGTTCCATTAGATTCGGTGCCTTGAAAAGTATTACTCCCATTTCCATCGAGTTATACTACCCTCCCACTTACCACTGCATATCGGTATTCCTATCAGGAAAAACGTATGGTGAGCAACAATCTAATTGTTCTCTTGTGAGGTTGTATAAGTACAATACTTACGGTATCCCTAGGATGACCTACATTTGGCACTTATCCTATTTGGGTTTTAGTTTGGTATCATCCAAACATATGCCTAGCATACCCAAATTATCAGGAATGAGAAACCCGGTTTCTTTCCCGTTCATATCTAATATGTAATCTGTCAAACAGATTTTATGGAACCTTATTCAAAATAAGTTCTTGCACTGTTTATCATATCCGTCGAAGGAAATGGTAGCTCAGAGCGACTCGTGATTAACCTTATCATGTCTAACAAAATTTGGTTAATCTGTTCGGACACACCATCAAACTGACGTGTTCTGGGAGGAGTCCTTATTTGAAAGAATATTATACTCTTTCAAATATACTAGAAACTTATTGTTTAAGTATTATTCATTACGGTCTTACCGTGACGGTTTAATACTTTAGCCGATCTATTTGTCTATTTCGTGTCGAAACTCTAAAAGTTTCCGATTTGTGTTTCAAAAGAAACACATAACCATACGCGATGCCACATTCGTACAGGTCACGAAATATTCATATCCATATCTAGCCTAGCTAGACATGGGCCTACTTGCTTCACTATGAAGTAGGGCTAACAGATCGGTGGCATTTACACTTTTACCAAGTAAATAGTGTTTTAGGCACTTTGCCCAAATAGACTAGATTCGTAGACTTTATTTGAATGGAATCAAATCAGTCCTGGTATCCGCTCTTCAAAAGTGCGGATATACGATTCTTGTTTATCAGTGTCCCTGACAACTATGCCACAATTAAGTTTCTTAACTGATCAAATCAATTTGAGCTATTTATTTGTCATGTTATATATTTGAGATATTATTTATATTCAAAATATAAATCCTGTTATTCACATCTAATGTGTTTATCTCAATATCATCTTTATATAATGAAACACTTTAGTGTTCTAGAATATAAAGGTACACCCGCAGCGGGTTATACGCGATATAGAGTATATATGTTTCTAGTCAAACTAGCTACATTATAACAGTTTCTAAATTTAAGTACTAACCCGAAGGTAGTTCCTAAATTCAGATATCTACGGTTAAAACAGCGACTTTCGTCCCGTTTTCAATTCGCAGATAAATCTCAATTGAAGTCAGTATCCTGTTCAAAATAGATTCTGAACATCAATATATATATTTTATGTACCACACTAAGTATCTAAAATCCAATTTTAATACTAGCTGTGAACATAATTATGACAAACATAATGGATTAAGCACTTAAGTTATCATTACATGATCTTCCAAAGATTATGCTCTACTATTTGCTTAACTCTGGGCTTAGGCATAATACGTTATTTTATCAAATAAAATAACTTATTATTTTTCCAGGACCATCCTGAAATTTATTCCCAATTTGAAAATTAAAGTCGTTTAAATACATTTTCACCCAGGATTATGTCTTAAACACTAATCTTTCATTTTTATATCTTGATTCTAATAGTCCAACTATTTAATCAACGATTTGTGGTACTATTTATTATAATGATTATAATAGTCCAACTATATAATCAAATATAATCTAAATTAATTAACCTCAATTACATTGATTACTATAGTCCAACTATAAAATCAACTGTAAACTGAAATTAATTAATTCAAATATATTGATTAATATAATCCAATTATATATAATCAAATATAATACAGTCCAACTGATTATTAAAACAACAATTTAAATATTAGTCCAACTAACATTTAATCTAACGACGAAATAATTTGAATGAGCGCGCGTATGGCGAGTAATTG
Organism: Zanthoxylum bungeanum; assembly: GCA_019454045.1. Classification (NCBI taxonomy): domain Eukaryota; kingdom Viridiplantae; phylum Streptophyta; class Magnoliopsida; order Sapindales; family Rutaceae; genus Zanthoxylum; species Zanthoxylum bungeanum. The sequence continues at coordinate 28,855 of SKCR01040601.1, read as the reverse complement.
AACGAGTATTGCAAATTCAATTCTTGCCTCCCACTATTTTTCGGCGAGCCTCTAACCCTCTGTCGAGTACTCGGGAAACCGTGTTTCCTAGTGGGCTAGGATCCCGTTAAATATCACACAATCTTGACTTTGGCCAACAAATTGTATGATAATTAACTAGGTAGATCTCGAAGATCAATTGGATCTCATCCAATTCCTAGATCCAGTAGGCGGATATCCAAATCCTAAACATATATCTTATATATGCCAATACATCCAATGTATTACCTAACCTTTTTCCTCTGAATCAACTAAGCATTGGCTTAGCACAACAAACCTAGTGATCCCAGTCAAGCGCGACCCATTGACCATGGAAAGCTTCGTAATCAATGTCGATGGACAAGAAGTGGTCTTGACTTTGGCCAACAAACCACAACTTGGACAAGACACTGATATGGAACAAAGCCTTCGTGATTCAAACACATCTTCGACGGACAAGGGCTTGACTTTGGCCAACAACCCATGCCAATCTCGGATCTTGAGTAAGAATCACTCAATGGAAGGAAAAACGCATGATATTTGATGAGGGTTTTTCGCGTGCAAATTGGCTACCAATTCAATTATCTTTGTTAAGGTCTCATCATCATACACCCTTAAACATGCATTCTAAACACATAATAAAGCGAGTATGAAAATAAAATAATAATGATATGCGGATGGATACTTTACATTGATCCTAGATCAAATCTCTCATTTTCTCTCTCCAAAGCTAGCACATGTATTTACTTCTACCCGTTACACTACACTTCTAAAGAAACCTCATTTACATTGAGGGGAATAGGTGAGAAGAGAATACAAAGAGTATAGAGGTGATAAGGCTGGACACGCAGGTCCAATTTAATAAATCAAATTTATTACACAATTTCCAAAATTGCCCCACCCGACTAATATCCATCCGATATACATTATTCATGCATCACAACCATGTATTCATACAAGCATGTTATCAATCAATCTAATCCAATTAATTAATCTGATAATTAGTGATCATCCAATGTTCAAACAACGATTTGATTTTTGCTCGAGTCAAACTCGTTTTGCGAATAAGTACTGAAAGTACGAATTCTTGAATTAAATTAAACTACAACATTAAATCCAATTTAACATGTATTTAATACTAATTCACTATTCAATTCCAAATTGAATATACACTTTATTTAATGAACCTTTACGACTTAAATTCCAAATTTAATCGCAATGGGTCTCAAAGCCCAATTAACATCTAATGTTTATTTAATTAAAGTCCAATGGGCTTTTAATTAATTTCTTAAGGCGTGGACTTTTGGTCAACTCGGGTCAAACTGATAACCAAAATCCAATCCGGGAGTTACCCCATAAGCCTTTAAATTAATTTTGGCCCATTAGGCCCAATTAAATAATTAAGGTCCATTAAGTCATAATTGGACTTTATGGATGCGGTTTTGGGCCCAATTGGATCCAACCAAATTGGCCTAAACCTAACTTGGTACAACCAAGCCCAAAAGCCCAATTACAACCTTAAGGCCCAATTTCCAAAATAAGCCCAATTAATTAACTTATAAAATTCCAAATTCCATAATTAATTAACCTAAGTGTAATACACAATTAATTATCCAATTAACATTTCTAAAACATCAATTAGCCTAATTAATCATGCACTTTAACATTAAATAGTGTCCAACACAATTTATTAAAATCAAACCCAATTTACATGCTTTTGTTCTCGGTAATTAGGGGTTTTTCCAATCCAATTCGGTTTTAATCCAATTGAATCCACAATCATCATTTCCCAAATCAATTAAACTCATCTAATGAATCAAAATACAAAAAACACAATGAATTTCATATCTAATTGAATTCGGCCAAGCCTACTTTAATTTGGGAAAAATGTTCCAAATCAAAATTCAATCCAATCAAATTTCAATTCAACATTACCCACTTGTTTCAAGTCATCCAATGATCAAACAAAAAAAAATTCACCAAGATATTAGGGTCTCAATTTTCGGCCAACATAAGCAATTTGGGGAAAATTGTTCCAAACTCATTTTCAACAAATTGATCCAATCAATCCTCAATTAAACATACTTTAAGCATTATAAATCATCCAATTTCATCAAACATGCTCAAAATCAAGTTTACCCAAATTTGTCATGCCCAAAATTTGGGGAAAAATGGATCCAACCAAATTTCATGAAATTGATCGTGCACAACATCAATTCAACCTCATTCAAGCATACTATACTAAACAATTTAATCAATTGATGCTCAAATTGAGTTTACCCAATTTTGTCAACTTTGGCCTACACAAAAAATTGGGGAAATTTGTTCCAAACACAATTTCTTCAAATTGATCTAATCAATCATTAATTCCATCTCATTTAAGCATACTATAACAAACAATTTCATCAAAACATGCCCAAAATTCGTTTTACCCAATTTTAACCCTAACTTTTTCATGCTTGTTCAAGGCTCTGATACCATTGTTGAGTTCCTAATTAGGTCCCAAGAATCATCCAAAACAAGCATAAAATCGCATGAACACATCATGGAATAATGGCGGAAACAAATACTCACAATGATTGGTTTAAGATGCAAAGAACACAAGTCTTTTTCCATTTCTCCTAGGCTCGGCAATGGCTTCCAAGTGCAGTGAGCTGTGCGGTTTTGATGGTTGAAGCACCTCCAAGATTCGGCCATGGTCATCACCATTGAAGCTCCAAGCTTCAAGCTTTTCCATACTCACAAATTCGTTTCCCTATCACCATAATATAACCCATGTGTGCTAGCACTCTTTCTTCTTCATTTAGTGTGGTCAAACAAAAAAAAATGGGAAGAAAAATGGTCCAAGACCGATTGAGAGAGAAGAAGAATTTCAAGGTTTTCAAAAACCTAGTTACCGATTTTGGGAGAGAGAAAAATGTGAATGGTGTGTGTGTTGAGAGAGAGAAACATTTTACTTATATATTTATTTTATTTTCAAAAAATCAAATCAAATACCAAAGCAAAAGTCAAAAGCAAAAAATGCTTTTCAATCACATCACTATTCACATCAAGTCACTTTAATAAAATGACAACATGTCATATCACATCACTCAAAGTGACAAGTGATTTGACAATTGACGCGACTAGTGATTTGATGCTTGATGTGACTTGCGTGCCGCACTCAAATTCGAAATGCGAATGCGCTCGCAATCAATCTCGGGCTCGGGTTCGCTAATTCCAAATTAATGAATTTTCCGTCGCGTCGTAATTAAATGATTACTCCTAGCGAATTCACTATTCACGTCGCTAACGAATTGATTCTAAATTAATTCGTTCGCCCGAATTAAAATCCAATTTCAATTCCGCGTCGAAATCTAATTTCTTATAATATATCGAATATATTATTTTATCGATTAATTCCAAATTAATCGTTCTCTCTCTTTAATTGATATTTTTTCTCTACTAATTAATCCCAGATTAATCATAGTGCGAGTCATACATCATCGGTGAATCTTTGGGAAGCGACCCATGAGATCTCCGGATATGTTGGCAGCAAATACGGTCGTCGGACTATCCGAACACGTAAGTACCTCATACTACGTTATACCGATTTACAAGACAAGGTTGGCTTCTAGCAAAACGCCATGCCTACCCAATTCTCCAGAAATATTCTTACAGGAATATATAGATCTGTATCAAGCGTAGTATACCGTAGTATTGTGTATATCGGCCCAGTATCGGATAGTCACGTGCTAGGGCTGGGGGTGGATAAGTGTCTGCCCCGTACGAAGCACATGTCGGATGTCTGGTAACTAGTCTCTATAATCAGATATTCATGACCTGGTCATAATATCATGATTGGATGCGCATCACTCAAGAGCACTAGTACCGTATCCTGCGTGACATCATCTCCACTATGACTGAAGTGATACTTCCGTCTTGACATCACACCCAATACACTACGACTCTCTGATAAACCCAGAAGTGGTGTACGCAGAACCGGTTAAAGCCCTGTACCACCAAGACCAAAGTCTACCGATTATCGTAAGTATTAGCGGTGCAAGTCTCAGGTTAAGACCAAATACACCTACCCTAATGTCGGACTCCCATAGACACATAGTCATAATACCAATGGGATTCCGAGGGGTCTATCCAGAGCGAAGCTATTTCCCGTACCATCGGTGAAACACAACCTCCTATCGCACTTGCATAAGTATCCAATACTTAAATATATGAGAACTATGCCGTTGTGCCCTCACAACGCGCACAAGTGCAATACTAGCCTATTCCGCATTATCGATGTCCTGTCTCGATAATACTACGACTAGGGATATTTAATGATTTATCCTACGTGGACTGATACTGTCTCATATCATTCTCCGTCCAGGAACAAATCATAGGGACCTCTCATCATTTATATATCTAAGGTGATCTAATCACAAATGATAAGAGTGCAATCTCCTTTGTCACATAGTTAATTTGTACAACAACACCATGATCTGTACAAATAGTGACGCTATGGGTCATATTATCCAACAAATGGAAAGACCATCGGGGAATCCTCGGAATAAGCAAGCAGAAAAGACGGGATAGCCATTCAGAAATTGGGAAATGGAGCAGTGAAACTGTCAGACTTGGAAGGGAACAAGTTCACCGAATCGATCTATGTTGACATATTGAAGCTGTATTTAGCCTGAGGAAGAGAAGACTGAGCAGTCACCAAGAGAATTGGCAGAAGACCTAACCTGATGGGATAGGAAGTTCATCCATGCATACACGTAACTTGCATCCCTTGTTTTGTGTTTGCAGATTTCAGACAAAAGAGAACCAGCAGGGGGCGACCAGAGACATACGACGCCAAAGAGCACAACGATGGTCTAACCCATCATGAACAGGGAAGACCTCTACACTTGCATACACATCACATGCACGTGTTTTATCCTGTTGTTTTGTTTGTATTCGCAGGTTTTAGAGAAGAAAAAGGAAAAGCGACAAAAATCAAAAAGCGGAACAAGCACTAAGAAAGACGTTGAGGCCACCTTGACAGATGGATTTCGGTCATGTCTGGCTGAAGACGATGAATTTAACGCTAACAGGGAGGCAACCCATGCACTTTGTTGTGATTTCTGTTTTCATGCTTTGTGTATACATGTTGTAGAGTCTTTAATTTTGTGTGTTATTTTTGTAGGTAAAAGCAAAGACGAAGCATGTTAAGACAGAAGGAATGGTGTTTGGGTAATCACAAAAATGGGAGCTAATTCATTAACGGTTGCAGAGTAAGGAAAGAATTCCTGAGACGCATCCTAATGAATTTATACCAAGCAAGAGGCGTATTGAGTACACAATTCCTTTGCTTTAATTATTGCTTTGATTTGCCTTCTTTTGTTATTTTCTGTTATTTTTGTAGACAAGATCCCATACTTTTTGACATTTCATGACTTGTTTTGGTGTTTTTGTGGACATGATCCACAACTTTTTGACCTTTTAGGACTTCTTTTGGTATTTTCTTTTATTTTCGTGGATAGAATCCATGACTTTTTGACCGCTCACGATTTCTTTTGTTGTTTTCTCTTATTGACGTAGACAGGATCCATAGACTTTTTGACCTCTGACGAATTCTTTTGTGGTTTAGCTAACAACCATTCGGTGGAAGATATTAGTGCAATTATTACTCACCCCTTTTCAGGTTCTATAAATTCAGCTCAACATTTCTCTCCTCAACACATCCAGATATACATCCAAGTAAGAGAAATAAAATGGAAGCAACTTCACAGCAGCGAGTTAAGCAAATTTGTGTTTTCTGTGGATCCAACACTGGTAATAAACCAGAATTCATTGAGGCTGCAAAAGAATTGGGGCGAGTCATGGCTGAGAAGAATATGCACCTAGTATATGGCGGTGGAAATCTGGGAATGATGGGAATCGTTTCAAAAGCCATTCAGGATGGTGGCGGTCATGTTTTGGGAATCATCCCAAGACCTTTGGCGGACGAACAGTTAATTGGACCAACAAATGGAGATGAACGCATCGTACCAGGTATGTCTGAACGACTCCATGAAATGATAAACACTACGGATGCGTTTATTGCGTTACCAGGTGGACTTGGTACCCTTGAAGAGATATTCACAGTGGCATCATGGGCGCACTTGAACGTTCATCGGAAGCCCATTGGACTACTTAATGTTGAGCATTTCTTTGATTTTCTGTTTGTGTTTCTCGCGAAAGCCAAGAGACATGAGTTCATCACCAAATCTGTGGGAGATATTTTCTTGACTGCGACGAAGGCCGAAGAGTTGATTGACCAGATCCTAGCTTTTGAACCAAAGCTCGACCCCATCCTCTCCAAATTAGACTGGACAGATAGTGATCGTGGCAAGAAGCGCAAATTGGACATTGATCTTAATCAGTGATGTTTCCTGCTAACCAAGTATTACAGACATGAGACATATTTGAAAGTTTGTGCTTTAATTGTAAAATAAAAAAAATTATTAATGAAAAAAAAAAAAATGAGTGAGAGAAGTCTTTGATAGTTAGACATATGTCCGGTGATGACATTGTTTGCTGTAGGGAGAAACCCTAGAAACGATAAGTGCGAGACAATGCTCTCTGCCGGTATTCTGAATAGATTGATCTCAACTAGACTCAAGAGCACTTGATTGTGGGATCCTAGCAGTAGAAGCCTGAGTGGTTAGCGAGGTGACTAGTTGAAGAGATGATGAATCGGTGAATGACCGTTTGCCTGAGTGTCCACACTTGTTTACTGATGCTATGATATATGATATGGTTGGAAATAAAAAAAAAGTCTCTGGAAAAAAAGAAAAAAAGAAGAAAGACCACCTATAACTGGTAAGCGTGAAGCTACCCATGGGCGAGTATTAGGACCACCATGAGGAGAAATGCTACCTTAAAGGGTAGGTGAGTCAGAAAAAGAAAAGAGAAAAAAAAAACAAAAAAAAAAGGGGACAAAAGAAAAGAAACGAAAACCATATCATGTTGAGTATGCAGAAGTAATCACAAACTGTGATTAAGACATCCAGGTTGGTTAGACCCACTGGTCTGATTCTCCGAAGCAAAATCACCGAGTTAGCCTATTTAAGGAACAAGCTGCGAAAGAGCCTTAGCACACACACACTAGGAGTCTAGTTCAGATTACTTATTCAGACAATCGGAGTTGAGTATATCGAGTACTTTGAAGGTTCTCTGGCTTTGACACGAAGCATTCGTTGAGGACAAAAATATGTTTAGCTATTGAGATTGTCTCGACGAGAGCAATAAAGTATGTTGAAATAAATCATTTGTATCCCTATTAGTCTTTGGTGGATACGGCACTCCGGGTATGGAGACACATCAGTTCAGATCAGTTTCTGCCGAGTACGGTATTCTGGGGGCGAGGCCCACATTACATCAGATCAGTATTGCCGGGTATGGTATTCTGGGGGCGAAGCCCATATTACATCAGTTTCAGTTTCTGTCAGGAATGGCACTCCGAGAATGGAGATTTAGTCCGGGAATGGACAGCTCGAGAATGAGCACGCCGAGAATGGCACGCCGGGAATGGCACTCCGAGAATGGAGATTTAGTCCGGGAATGGACAGCTTGAGAATGAGCACGCTGAGAATGGCACGCCGGGAATGGCACTCCGAGAATGGAGATTTAGTTCGGGAATGAACAGCTCGAGAATGAGCACAATGAGAATGGCACGCCAGGAATGGCACTCCGAGAATGGAGATTTAGTCCGGGAATGGACAGCTCGAGAATGAGCACGTCGAGAATGGCACGTCGGGAATGGCACTCCGAGAATGGATATTTAGTCCGGGAATGGACAGCTCGAGAATGAGCACGCCGAGAATGACACGCCGGGAATGGCACTCCGAGAATGGAGATTTAGTCCGGGAATGGACAGCTCGAGAATGAGCACGTCGGGAATGGCACTCCGGGAATGGAGATCGGTTTGGGAATGGACCACAACACGGTGACAGTTCGGGAATGGACTTCATCACATCACAGCACAGTAACACTCCGGGAATGGAGATCGGTTCGGGAATGGACCACAACACGGTGACAGTTCGGGAATGGACTTCATCACATCACATCACAACAACACTCTGGGAATGGAGATCGGTTCGGGAATGGACCACAACACGGTGACAGTTCGGGAATGGACTTCATCACATCACATCATCGGTTCGGGAATGGACCACATCACGGTGACGGTTCGGGAATGGACCTCATCACATCACCTCACATCATCGGTTCGGGAATGGACCACAACATGGTGACGGTTCGGGAATGGAGTTCATCATACCACAGCACAACAACGGTTCGGGAATGGACCAGGGGTCGAAGCACCTCAACACCATCAACTCAACAACAGCAGGCGGACCATGCGGCAGCTGGCGAGCCAGGTAAGTAAAAATGCATGGCACGAACTTTGATAGGATTGTCACTATCACACACTGAAAAAATCCCATCAAAGTGGGGGCGACTGTAGGCATTGCATTTTTTTGCATACCAAACCCGATGAGGAGTCTTGAAGGAAGTATTACTTTTAAGTCGTGGAAGTCGTTGAAAATGGTCGACGGAAAGGAGAAGTCAAGAGTTGGCATATTTGGTTTTGATTCACTAAGTTCGCTCGGAGTTCGCATGTTGAATCTTCGTTTCGAGGTACATCTTTGGCCCTAAATTCCCACAAACCACTCTAAGCCCACCTAAACACCTAAACCCACATCCAAAGCCCATGAAACCAAAATAGATCAAACACCAAGCCCACCACCCATGAGGCCCACGACCATGACACCAAAATTCACCCTCCTTGCACTATTCAAACATGATTTATCCTTCCACCAATTTACTTTACACCTTTGATCTCACCTTTTACCTTGACACCTAATTTCCAAGACATTATTAGATCAACCCTACATCATTTAGCCATCACACCCCACGCCCATCACCATCCCCTCTCATTTTCTTCATTTTCCATCACCTTTTATTGAATTTTCAACAAAGGATCACAATTATACATTACCTTCCTTCCATTTCCAAACAAAACTTGTCATTTCATTTCCTTTCCTTTTAACCTTTATTGAATTTTCAACAAAGGATCACAATTATACATTACCTTCCTTCCATTTCCAAACAAAACTTGTCATCAAATTGATTAACTTTCATTATCACTTGCCAATCTCATTAATGCCCTCCATTTGCCTATTTAAACCCTCATTTTTCTGCCTTGGAACACCTAATACACATCAAGAAAATATTAAGCATTTTGAAGAACAAAACAGCCCCTTGCCTCCCCTTGCTCTCACGTACACAGCACTCTCCTTCACTGCCTTAGTCACGCCCAAAGGCCATCCTCCATTCAGCCCCTTGTTACGCCCATACATGCCTCAAGTCAGTGCCTCAAGTCACGCCTAAACAATCAACAAAGCAGCTCTCCACTCAGCCCCCTTGTTCACGCCTCTAATCAGCCCTCACAGCCCATTCTCACGCCTCTAATCAGCCCTCAACTCACTGCCTCAAGACACGCATAAAGCCTCCAATTCAGTACATCATCTAGCCTCCATTTAGACCTGAAAGTCACGCCCCTCACTGCCTCTCACACACCTCTATTCAGCCCTCCACCTTGTCATTATAGTTCACGCAAATTAGCCTCCCATTCCAGCCCTAAGAAACACGCCCAAACAGTCCCCTTACACGTCCAAACCACTGCTTCATTTAACCCCTGAAACCAACTCCTAAATGACCCTAATTTTAGCCCCCAAACCAGTGAATAAACTGCCCTAAACACCCTCTAAAATTCGCCCAAAACAGCAGCTCAAACACACTCAAAACAGTCCCCAAATTCACCGAAACAGTGAATAAAAAACTGCACTTGAAAGTCTTCGAGAAACCGAACAAACGGCAGTCCAATACCCCTCAAAATTCACCAAAACAGCCCATAATTCATTGCAAACCAGTGAGCAAAGTGTGGAGATTTAAATTACAGAGAAACGAAGTGGAAACAGCGGACGAAACAGCGAAACAGTGTGCAAAACGTCGAAACAGTGAACCGGTGGATTCGTGGTGTCTTAGCCTTTCCGACGGCCATATAACGCACCTCCAAAGAACGAAAAAAAAAGGTTAGACCTGAGGGTTTATATTATTAAATTTATTCACATAAAATAATGATTTAAAAAAATGTGTTTAGCATGAATAGTTAGTTTGGCATGTTATTTGGAATTTGTTCACATGAAATAATGATTTAGTGTATGATGTGATTTTGGGTGAATGGAATATGTGTTCTTTCTTGTGGTATATTGGATGGAAACTCGGACATAAATTCCATAGCCGAATCCGAATGGACGGTATTATGGTTTACACTCGGGATACAATTCCCCGTACCACTTGAAGGATTCATGTATTCCATTTCATCCAACTTGTATTTGAGCATGATTAGGTCATTAGAACGTTATTTTATTTCAAGCATATTTTAGTTATTTATCTTTTGTATGAGGAATTTAAGTTTAGGTATGTTTAGATTACTATGTATGTAGCATGTTTGATGTGTGATGCCGAATGTTTGCCGTTGTAAAAATTTACTTCCAAAGCATGCGAATTTAGATTTAGGCCTATAGGAATTTAGAGTAGTTTTACCAATGTATGTCTTGTAGACTTGGTTAATATTACACAAATCCATCCATTACAATTGACATAAGTAAGGGACCATTCCGAACCCAACGGTTTGAGGTCTTCCCTTGCGAAGGGTGAGTGCGGCCTTAAATCATTTTCCCGGTTCACACCGGGTGGCGACTCCTTTATTCTCCGGTTTAGTCATCCGTTGGCTACTCCGTACTCCCAACTAGGCCCTGAGTCTAGAACAGCATGTGTCGCCCAGCTCCTGTGTCCTACAACTGCAGTCATCGGGATAATATGACTAGGTCATGATTATCCGATTATAGAGACTAGTTACTATAGATCCGATATATGCTTCGTACGTGGCAGACACAATTCCAGCCACAGGCCTAGCATGTGACATTCGATACTGGATCGTAATACGTAATACTACGTATACTACGCCTGACAAAGATTACATATTCCTTTAAAGAATATTTCTGGAGAATTGGGTAGGCACGGTGCTTTGCTAGAAGCCAACCATGTCTTGTAAATCGGTAAGAACGTAGTACCGGGTACGCACGTATTCGAATAGTTCGATGATCGTATTTACTGCCAGCATATCCAGGGATCTCTTGGGTCACTTCCCAAAGATTCACCGATGAGATTTGACTCGAATAAGAATTAATCTAGGATTAATTATGAGAGAAAAATTAATCTGGGATTAATCACGGTAATAATTAATCTGGGAATTAATTATTAGAGAAATAATTAATCTGGGATTAATTGCGTTGAGAATTTATCTGGGATTAAATTCGTCGAGAGGAGAGAACGCAGTTAATTTGGAATTAATCGATAAAATAAATTTAATAGTTAAATTCGATTTTTCTATTTAATTTATTTAATTGGCCTAAACTAATATATTAGATATATTAATTGAAATTAGATTTCAACGCGGAATTAAAATTGGATTTTAATTCACGCGAACAAATTATTTTAGAATTAATTCGTAAGCGACTTCCGTAATAATTTTGCGAGGCATTATTATTCAATTAATTTGGATTTCATTACGTTGCGACGGAAAATTTATTTAGTCGGATTAAATGAAACCAGGCCCAAAGCGTGTTGTGAGTATCAACTAAATTTGGAATTTAAATGGGTGGGACCCATGACTTACATCAAGTTGTCACTATTTATGATGTAAGTAGTTGAAAAGTAAATAAGGCATTTACTTCACACACCTACACACTTTAACCAACTTAGGAAGTCAACATAAGTGTAAGATTTTTGGAAAATAGAAAATTTGCACTATTCCTCTTCCTCTCTCCTTGTAATACCGTGAGGCTCTCTGCATGGAAGAAATTTTTGTTCTTCAAAATATGTTCTTGCTAGCACATAAGGAGTCAAAAGAAGGTGATATGGAAACTCACCCGAGAGTATGGAACTCGATTTCAAGCTCTGAAGCTTCCAACACATCCAACAAAGAAGGAATTTTTGAAATCCTAAATCCGATCAATGTGAGTATTCCGCAACTCCATTTGATATGGAACTCGATTTCAAACTCCGAAGCTTCCAACACATCCAACAAAGAAGGAATTTTTGAAATCATAAATCCTATCAATGTGAGTATTCCGTAACTCCCTTTGATTTATTCACACACAAATCACTCTTAGACGATCTTGGCATGTTCTAGGAACACTTACAATGGTATCAGAGCGATCTAAGTTTGATTTGGAATTCTAAGGTTCATGACTTTAATTTGGGATTTTTGTGTTTGGAGCTTGATTTTCCTAAATTGGTTGTTTGGTTGTGGTTGGATAATGATGAATTGGATTTGTGCATCAATAGAATTGAGAAAAATTGATTGGATCAAAAATCCCCAATTCTTGAGCCATGGCCGAATGTAACCCTTGAAAATGCTCATGGTGTTTTTTGAATTTTGACAAATTGGATATGTTAAAAGCATGAAATGAATATTGATTGTTGTTTTAATTAGATTGAAATAAAAAATTGGATGTTATTTCATGTAATTACTGTGGGATATAAGCATGTTATAGAATTTATTTTGCTTCAATTTGTGTTAGACATAAGTTGATTAATTAGAGCATGATTAATTGAATTAATTAGTGTTTTGGAAGCATTAGATTAATTAATTAATTATGGTAATTACACTTGAATTGAATTAATTTGTAATTTGGAATAAAGAGTTAATTTAATTTATTGTATTTGGGCTTAACGGGCTTGAATGGGCCAAGTTTGGTTTAGGATAATTGGTTGGATCCAATTGGGCCTAAAACCATTTCCATAAAGTCCAAATATGATAATTGGGCCTAATAGGCCTAAATTGATTTTTGGCATATGGTGATTCCTAATTGGGCATTGGCATTTTGGGTTTGACCCATAATTGCCAAAGGCCATGCCTAAAGAATTAATGAAAAGCCCATTGGACTTTAATTGAATAGTATCGGATACTAATTGGGCCTTTGAGACCTGTTAAGATTGGATTTGGAATCCAAGTCTAAAAGGCACTATTGAAAGTGTAATTATTTAATTTGGAATTAAATATGAATTAATATTGAATAATTTAAATTGGATTTAAAATTGTAGATCAATATAATTCAAGAATACATACTTTGAGTATTTATTCTTAAACGAGTTGGACTCGCACAAATCAAATCGTTGTTTGAACATTGGATGGTCAATAATCAAAGATTAATTAATTGGATTAGATTGATTGATAATATGCTTTGTGTGAATACTTGGATGTATGAATGAATAATGTATATCAGATGGATATTATAAGGGTGAGGGCAATTTTAGAAATTGTTTTAATAAATTTAGAATTTATTAAATTGGACCTGCGTGTCCAGCCTATTACCTTATGACATATCCCAAGATGTCTGCCTAAACTGTGGCAAACAGGGTCATTGTAAGTGTGACTGCCGTAAGAACAAGGCAAACATGAAGGAAGTGAAGGCGGGGCAAGGCTTCGGCTTCATATATGATTATTATAAACATGTCCACTGCTGGTTTTAAAATTGGATTTTAGATACTGGATGTGGTACATAAATATATGTACTGATGTGCGGGATCTGCTGATTAGCAGGAGACTGGCTTCAGATGAGATCGACCTATGAGTCGGAAACAGGACGAGAGTCGCTGTTTTGGCCGTATAAACCTAAGTTTTAGAATTGCCTTTTGGGCATGTACTTAAATTAGGAAACTGTTATAATGTATCTAGTTTGACTAGGAACATTATCTATGTATCTAGTTTAACCTGTTGCGGGTATACCTTTATATTCTAGAACACTAAGTGTTTTGTTTATAAAGATGATATTGAGATAAGCACATTAGATGTGAATAACATAATTTATATTTAGAATATAAATGAATCTCAAACATATAATATGACAAACAAAAGCTCAAACTGAATAAATCTGTTGAGACTTAAAAGTGGCATTGTTGTCTAAGACACATAAACAAGACTCGTATATCCACACTTTCGAATAATGGATACTAGGACAGATTTGATTCTAATTCAAATGATGTCTACGGATCTAGTTTATTAGGCAAAGTGCCTAAAACACCTTTTACTGGGTAAAAATGCAAGTGCCACCGATCTGTTACCCCTCGTTCATAGTGACGTAAGTGGGCCCATGTCTAGCTAGGCTAGAGGTGGATATGAATACTTTGTAATCTTTACGGATGTGGCATCGCGTTACGGTTATGTGTATCTTATGAAACACAAGTCAGAAACTTTTAGAGTTTCGACACGAAGTAAGAAAACAGACTGGTAAAATTATTAAAAACATTACGGTTGGACCATATTGTAAAATACTTAAAGATATGAGTTTCAATATTACTAGAAAGAGTATGGTATTATTTCATAGTAGACTCCTCCCGGAACACCTCAATTTGACGGTGTGTCCGAACAGAAAGACCGAACTTTGTTGGACATGGTAAGGTTTATCATGAGTCACTCTGATCTACCAATTTCCTTCTGAGGATACACATTAAACAGTGCAATACTTATTTTGAATAAGGTTCCATGAAAATCTGTTAGACGGACTTCATATTAGATATGAATAGGAAAGAAACCAGATTTCTAATTCCTGAAGATTTGGGAATGCTGGGCATATGTTTGGATGGTACAAAACTAGAACCCAAATCGGATAAGTGCCTATTTATAGGTTTTCCTAGGGAAACCAAAGTATAGTACTTATACAACTCACAAGAGAACAATGTAATTGTTGCTCACCATGCGGTTTTCCTAAGAGGAATTCCTATATGCAGTGATAAGTGGGAGGAAAGTAAAACTCGATGTAAATCAGAGTAATACTATTCTAGGCACCGAGTCATCACGGAACACCAACAGTTCATCAGGGATGACACTGTACCAATAATCTTCGAATACACAAGAACCGCGTAGGTCGGAAAGAGTCATAAAACAACCTGGGAGGTATGAGTTTCTGATCTCACGTCATGTAGATATCAATCTTATTGAGGAAGACGAACCGGCTACGTATGAGGAAATGATACAAGGTATCGACTCCTTTTATGGCAAAGTGCTATGAAGTCTGAAATGGATTCCATGTATACAACCAAGTTTGGACACTGGTTGATGTACCAAAAGGCATTGTGCCTATTGGTACTATATAGGTCTTCAAGGAAGACATACATGGATGGCAACAAACAAACGTACAAAGCCAGGCTTGTAGCGAAAGGGTATCGTCGTCAACATGGTGTCGATTACGACGAAACCTTTTACCTGTTGCCATGATTAAATCCATTTGGATAATGCTTGCTAATGCTGCATATTTCATTTATGAAATATGGCATATGGACGTCAAAACCGCTTTCCTTAATGGAAACCTTTTGGAGGATGTTTACAACATCCTGACGGTTTTGTCGTACCAAAACATGCAAATAAGGTTTGCAAGTTAAATCGATCCATTTATAGATTGAAGTAAGCATTGTGTTCTTGGATCCAATGTTTTGATGAGATCATAATGGTATATGATTTCATTCAAAACGAATATGATTCTTGTGTATATAAAGAGGTTAGTGGGAGCGCACTAACAATGAATGTCCTATAAGTTGATGATGTATTGCTTCTTAGCAATAACATTCCCATAATATAATCGGTGAAAGCTTGGCTTTCATTAAAATTCTCCATGGAATACTTGAGAGAGGAAACCTTTATTCTAGGAATAAATATCTACTGGGATAGATCTAGAAAGCTGCTGACAACCCTCCCAGAGCTAGCACGTTTTTGAAATGTATGTGACCTGATGTCTCATATGCTTTGAGCATATGTAGACGCTACAAGGCCAATCCAGGTGATGGTCACTGGATTGAAGTAAAGAACATCCTTAAGTATCTTAGACGAACTAAAGATGCTTTATGGGAATATGGGGAAATGAGAACTTGAGGTGACTGGGTTCACCACTGCAAGTTTCCAAACCGATAAAGATGACTTTAAGTCGCAATAAGGGTACATATTTAGTTTGAATAACGGAACAGTGAGCTGGAAATCTTCCAAGCAAGATATTGTTACCGAATAAACAACAAGAGCGGAACATTGTTGCAGATGAGGCAGTAAAAGAAGCATTTTGGATCTATATAATCATAATTGGATTAGGTATAGTTCTGTTAGCAGCTGAGCTAGGCTACAACACATGCTAAAGGATTACGGTCTCATCAACGATCCAAGTATGTACTTCGACTATTTCATCTGATTCGTCAGATCATACATCGTGGCGATGTGATGATCGAATAAAACACATCAGATGATAACCTTGAAAATCCGCTAACGAAAGCTGTTTCTCAGCAAAAATTTGAGCAACCCGTACATAGTCAAGTGTTAGACACTTGAGTGATTGGCTATAGGCCAAGTGGGAGATTGTTGGACAATTATGACCCATAACATCACTATTTGTACAGAACATGGCGTTGTTGTACAAATTAATTATGTGACAAAGGAAATTGCTCTTTTATCTTTTGTAATTGGATTACCGAGATATATAAATGATAAAAGTCCATATGATTAGTACCATATTAATAAGATATGAGACAGTATTTATCCACATAAGGTTTAATCATTAAATATCCCTAATCATAGTATTATCGAGATTGGACATCGATAATATGGAATAGACTAGTATTACACTCGTGCGTGTTATGGAAGCGTAACGACATAATTCTCATATATTTGGGTATTGGATACTCATGCAAGTGTAATATGAGGTTTTGTTTACTGATGGTACGGAAATAGTTTTGCTCTGGATAGACCCCTCAGAATCTCATTGGTAGTATGACTATGTGTCTATGGGAATCCGAATCAGGGTAGATGTATTTGGTCTTAACCTGAGACTTGCATCGCTAATACTTGCGACAATCAGTATACTTTGTTTTTGATCGTCCATGGCTTTAACAGGTTCTGTGTACGCCTCTTCTGGGTATACTGAGAATCGTAGTGTATTGGGTGTGATGTCAAGATGGAAGTATCACTTCAGTCATATGGAGATGACGATCACGTACGATACGGAACTAGTACTCGTAAGTACTGCAGTTATTGGGATAATATGACTAGGTTATGATTATCCGATTATAGAGACTAGTTACCAGAGATCTGATATATGCTTCGTACGGGGCAGACACTATTCTAGCCCCAGGCCTAGCATGTGACATTCGATACTGGATCGTAATACGCAATACTATGTATACTACGCCTGAAAAAGATTACATATTCCTTTAAGGAATATTTCTGGAGAATTGGGTAGGCACGGTGTTTTGCTAGAAGCCAACCATGTCTTGTAAATCGGTTAGAACGTGGTACCGGGTACGCACGTATTTGGATTTTCCGATGATCGTATTTACTGCCAACATATCCAGGGATCTCTTGGGTCACTTCCCGAAGATTCACCGATGAGATTTGACTCGAACAAGAATTAATCTAGGATTAATTATGAGAGAGAAAATTAATTTGGGATTAATCACGGCAATAATTAATCAGGGAATTAATTATTAGAGAAAGAATTAATCTGGGATTAATTGCGTTGAGAATTTATCTGGGATTAAATTCGTCGATAGGAGAGAACGCGGTTAATTTGGAATTAATCGGTAAAATGAATTTAATAGTTAAATTGGATTTTTCTATTAATAGATTTCAACGCGGAATTAATATTTGACTTTAATTTAAGCGAATGAATTATTTTAGAATTAATTCGTAAGCGACTTCCGTAATAATTTTGCGAGACATTATTATTCAATTAAATTGGATTTAATTACATTGCGACGGAAAATTCGTTTAGTCGGATTAAACGAAACCGGGCCCAAAGCGTGTTGTGAGTATCAACTAAATTTGGAATTTAAATGGGTGGGACCCATGACTTACATCAAGTTGTCACTATTTATGATGTAAGTAGTTGAAAAGTAAATAAGGCATTTACTTCACACACCTACACACTTTAACCAACTTAGGAAGTCAACATAAGTGTAAGGTTTTTGGAAAACAAAAAAAATTATACTATTCCTCTTCCTCTCTCCTTCTAATACCGTGAGGCTCTCTCCATGGAAGACATTTTTGTTCTTCAAAATTTGTTCTTGCTAGCACATAAGGAGTCAAAAGAAGGTGATATGGAAACTCACCCTAGAGTATGGAACTCAATTTCAAGCTCCGAAGCTTCCAACACATCCAACAAAGAAGGAATTTTTGAAATCCTAAATCCGATCAATGTGAGTATTCCGCAACTCCTTTTGATTTATTCACACACAAATCACTCTTAGACGATCTTGGCATGTTCTAGAAACACTTACACGGACATCCATTATGCAGTGGGAGTAGTCAGTAGTTTTCAGTCGAACCTAGGATTAGATTAGTGGATGACCGTAAAGCATGTTCTCAAGTATCTTAAAAGTACGAGAGACTATATGCTTGTATGATCTGGAGAGGTCATGATCCTTAGAGGATATATAGATTCTGATTTTCAGACAGATGTAAATAGTGGAAAATCAACATCCGAATTAGTTTTGACCCTAGTTGGTGGAGCCATAGTATGGAGGAGTATAATGTAATATGGCATTGTGAAATCCACCGTGGAGGCTGAGTGTGTAGCAGCTTGTGAAATAGCTAGGGAAGCAGAACGACTCCATAAATTCTTAGGAGATCTGGAATTTGTTCCATAAATAGATGTACCACTCATACTTTATTATGATAATAATGGTACAGTGGTAAAATCCAAAGAACCAAAAAGCCACAAAAGATGGAAGCATATAGAGAGAAAATATCATCTCATTATGGAGATGTTGCAGATAACATATTACATAGAATCTAACTGAACAGTTTACAAAGACCTTAATGGTTAAAGTGTTCAAAGGTCACCTAAGGGGTCTAAGACTATCCGATATATCTCATTTGCTCCAGTGCAAGTGGGAAATTGTTGGGATATATGCCCAAGAGCATTATATAATATGTAAACGGGATTTTATTTTAAATGTTAAACGATGCAGTTGTTCATTTATTAAAATGTTGATTTTAAACTCGCATAACATAAATTATCAGGTATGTCTAATAAATACGGTTTATACCTACTTATTCTTTCATTCTTAGCTTACTATTTTGTTAGATTCCGTGTCATTTATTGTATTTTGTAATGTGTTTTATGTTTTATTGATATGAAGCATTAAAGCATGGATCTTGGAGTAAATGTACCTGTTTTAAGACCTTACGGACGTAACGGAAGCACATGAAAAACACAGAAATCAATATCATATAAATTGGGTGGGTGTCGCGTTGCCAGGTCGCTGCAGAGCCATAATAATTTCCCGAGCGTTGGGCATTGCGACGCCAATTTCGGCATCGCAACGCTACGGCAGAGTTCCAAAAACTTCAGAAAATATTATTTTACACACACAAAGACTATAAGACTTCCCTATAAATATAAAAGCTCATCCAAGACCCTAGAAAGAGACTAATACACAACTAAAGTGTTCAAAACACATATTTTTGAGAGATCCAAGGAGGAAGATTGACCCATCGGATCCCAATTTGTGAGACCAAATCATGGAGTTGGCTTATTATAAGTCGAGCTGTGATCGGACCTTTACACACAGGCACACTATGAGTCTGGCTTAGATGATTTATCCAAGAACTTGGATTTAAGTTGTTTTGAGAACTTTAAAGGTTCTCTAATTTCATTAGTAGGCATTATTTGAGGATAATATTATGCGTAACTACAGGGCCTATTTTCTTTGCTTTTATTATTTTTGCATGATTGTATGTGTGTGAATGACGTTTGTGGGTGTCGTCACTGTAAGCCCTAACGAGACTATAACTCGTCCATTAGGGTTGCCTAGGGGTTTAAAGGCTTGTTGCAAATGCTAAATACAATCGTGGTCACTATGATAGTGGCCTAGTTAATTTATTTACTTTTGTTTTTTTTATTTTTATTTAGTTTTTATTTAGTCTTTTGCTCGAGACTAGAAAAATCTTAAGTTTGGGGATGTTTGATAAGTGCGGTTTATACCCACTTATTCCTAAATTATTAGCTTACTATTTTGTTAGATTTTGTTTCATTTAATGTATTTTGTAGTGTATTTTATGTTTTATTGATATGAAGCATTGAAGCATGGATCTTGGAGCAAATATACGTGTTTTGGGACCTTACGGACGCAACAGAAGCACGTGAGAAATACGAAAAATATTGAGATCATTATCTTATAAATTGGGTGGGTGTCACAACGCCCACCTCTAGGCATCACGACGCCAGGTCACTACAGAGCCATAATAATTTCCTGAGAGTTAGGCATTGCGACGTCGGACGGCTAAGTTCCAAAAACTTCAGAAAATATTATTCTACACGCACTAGGACTCCAGGAATTCCCTATAAATATAGAAGCTCGTCCAAAACCCTAGAAAGAGACTAATACATAACTAAAGTGTTCAAAAAACATATTTTAGAGAGATCCGATGAGGAAGATTGAAGAGTGACAAAAGGAGATGAAATCGGTGATGTCCGAAGACGAAGGGATACGATTCGAGTTTTATATTCTAGTTTCTTTCTATGAACTCTAATAATGTCTAACATGTTCTTGATATTATTTTCATTATTTTTATCATTAGTAATAAACTAACTCTATTATTCTAGATAATGTTGTAGCCTATGCTTGAACCTATGTGTTGTTTGCCAATTTTATTTTTATGAAGTATTAATTCAGTTTATTTATATTCTCTTGTGTTTAATGTTTCTAGTTTGTTGGTCACAAATTAATATGATGGATGTTTAGAATATATCACTCGAGAGAGAGAATTTTCAATAGGATCTAGAGAATATAACCTATGAGTTTTGTAGAGTTCGGGAGAACCTATAATCATTTTGAAGTCGTTAACAAAGAATCAAATAGCGTAATGCGTTGTTAATTATAGGGATATCGAAGTCTGTAATTGATAATATGTTCACTCGGCACTCAAGAGAGGGAGTTATAATAACTTAGTGTTCATGGCATATGAACTAAGAAAGTGAATAATAATTGATTGACATAACAAATACATATGGGATAGCTAGGTGAAATCAGACTCTAGAATACCTCTCATCCTTGTATTTTCTCAAATTAAAAGTTTAGATTTCTTATTTCTTAGTTTTTATCTTTAATTTAGTTTATCTTAAATTGCTTTCTAAATAAAGTGAAGTTTATCAATTATAGTACTTAGTGAGAATTTGATTACAATCTCTATGGGTTCGATACTCATACTTATCTTTTACTAAAACTTGACATCGTATACTTGCGGTACGATAATCTCGCACCAAGTGCCAATTATAGTACTTAGTGAGAATTTGATTACAATCCCTGTGAATTTTATTTTTATTTTTATTTATTTTCTTTTAAGGAAAATTGAGAAAAAAATAATGGCAGCTAAAAATATAGAGAACAACCCACACCATGTGGCAATCGGAGATCACTTCAAGCTGGTTGTAGACGATAACTATTATGGGATTTCGCACCCACCAATCAATGCCAATAATTTTGCGCTGAAACCTGCATGGATCACTATGGTGTAAAAGAACCAGTAGGGGGTTCAGTTATAGAGGATCCCAATGTGAATTTAAGGATGTTCCTAAAGATGGCAGATACAATTAAGATGAATGGCGTGACTAAAGAAACCATTAGGTTGCACTTATTCCCATTCTATTTAAGGGATAAAGCGAGAGGTTGGCTACAATCAATACCGATGGGGAGCATCCTGACATGGGAGGAAATGGCCACTAAATTTCTTGCAAGGTTCTTTCTACTAGCTAAATCAGCCCAACAGAGAACATAGATTAGCATATTTAAGTAGTTGGAGACTAAGAACCTATACGAGGCAATGAAGCGATTTAAAGATCTACTCAGGAGATGCCCACGATATAATTTTGAAGACAGGGTCCATATTCAACTATTTTATAATGGGTTGAATGGTCCAAATAGGACTATGGTTGATGTAGCTGCTGGGGGAACCCTGTTCAAGAAATCTGCTAAAGATGCCTATGCTCTACTGGAGGAGATGGCCATTAACAATTTCCAATTCCCAAGTGAACGTTCTATTATGACTAAAGTGATTGGTATATACGAGGTGGATCCTACTGTTGCACTTACAGCTCAAATGTCATCTTTTAGGACTCATCTAGCAGCATTGACAAATCAAAAGAGCCAACCATCTATTGAAGCTGTTGCCGCTAATAGAATGATTTTACCATATGGAGGAGCAAGTTTTGAGCAAGTCCAGTATGTCAACAATCAGAATTTCAACAACTATAGAGGCAATTCTGTGCCTAATTATTATCATCCGAACTTGTCATATGCAAACACAAAGAATAAATTGCAACCTCTTTCGGGCTTCAATAATCAAAGAACTAAGGATAAACCTTATTTAGAAGATCTCATGAGCACGTTTGTTGCTAAAGTTGTAGAGAGGTTTGAGCAAAATGAGTAAAGGCTAAACAATATTGAAACACATATGGGCAATATTGTTGGAGTTCTACGGTCCCAAGGATTGAATAATAAGCATAAAAACATATGTGAATACAATCAACGAAGTTGCAGAATACTTACATCGAGCGGTTGAGCGATGCGGTGGACAACAAAAATCAATTTTCTGCCCTCCTTGAAGCTCGGCAGTGATAGATTTTTCAGCTCCCATTTTCGGCTTTGGTGATCTCCATTGTTGCTCCAAGCTCCAAGCTTTGGTTGATGGTGATTCCAAGCTCATGAAGTGAGTTCCCTATCACCTTTGTATGGCTCCTATGTGTGCTAGCACTCAAGAAATTTGCCACAAATTTCATAGCTTCTCCTTAACTCTCGGTAAACCAGAAAAACAGAAGGAAGAAGATGGTCCAAGACCGAGTGAGAGAGAGGAAGATTTTGGCTCCCAAAACCGTGAGAAGAGAGAGAGAGAATTGGAAATGTGTATTAGTTGGTTATTGATTTCAAAAATCAAAACATATACCAAATAATAAAATAACAATATATGTCATTCAAGCTTTCAAAAAGCTTTCAACCACTTCCATCAACTCACATCACTCAATCAATCAATCAAGTGACAAGTTGTCACATCAATCAAAGTGACTAATGATTTGACGCTTGATGCGACTAGCGATTTGACGCTTGATGTGACTTGCGGACCGCACTCGAATTCGAAATACGAATGCACTCGCAAACAAAGTGGGAGGAAAGTAAGAGGAATACCCATATGCAGTGGTAAGTGGTTATCCTAGGGAAACCAAAAGTACAGTACTTATACAACTCACAAGAGAACAATTTAATTGTTGCTCACCATGCTATTTTCCTAAGAGGAATACCCATATGCAGTGGTAAGTGGGAGGAAAGTAAAACTCGATGAAAATCGAAGTAATACTATTCCTGGCATCGATTCCTTAATGGAACACAAATAGTTCATCAAGGATGTAACTATACCAATAATCTTCGAATACACAAGAACCACGTTAGTCGGAGAGAGTCAGAAAACAACCTGGGGTATGAGTTTCTGATCTCACCTCATAAAGATGTCAATCTTATTGAGGAACACGAACTGACTACGTATGAGGAAGTGATACAGGGTATCGACTCCATATTATGGCAAAGTGCCATGAATCCAAAATGGATTCCATGTATATCAACCAAGTTTGGAAACTAGTTGATGTACAGCAAGGCATTGTGCCTATTGGTACTATATAAGTCTTCAAAGAAGACATACATGGAAGGCAATATACCAACGTATTAAGCTAGGCTTGTAGCGAAAAGGTGTCGTTATCAACATTGTGTCGATTACGATGAAACCTTTTACCTGTTGCCACGGTAAATCCATTTGGATAAAGCTTGCTGATGCTGCATGTTTCATTTATGAAATGTGGCAGCTGAACGGAAAATCGCTTTCCTGAAAAGGAAACCTTTTGGAGGATGTTTACAACATCCTGACGGTTTTGTCGTACCAAAACAAGCAAACTAGGTTTGCAGGTTATTCGATCCATGGATGGATTGAAGCAAGCATAGCATTCTTGGAATTATCATTTTGATGTAATCATAATGGTATATGATTTAATTCAAAACGAAAATGATTCTTATGTATATAAGAGGGTTAGTGGGAGCGCACTGACAGTGAATGTCCTGTATAATAATGATAATATGTCATTTCTTAGAAATGATATTCCCATATTACAATCGGTGAAAGCTTGGCTTTCGAGAAAATTCTCCATAGAATTCTTGGGAGAAACAACCTTTATTCTAGGAATAAAGATCTACTGGGATAGATTTAAAGTTGTTAACACTCTCCGAGAAATCGTACATTGAAAAATGTATGCGACCTGGTGACTCATACGCTTTGAGTATATGGATTCACAATCAGGTCAATCCAGGTGATAGTCACTGGATTGATGTTAAAGACATCCTTAAGTATCTTAGAGGAACTAAGGATGCTATCTTAAACAAGGAGAATGAAAACTTGAAGTGACTGGGTTCACTGCTGCAAGTTTCCTAAACCGATAAAACGACTATAAGTCGCAAACGGTACTATACATTTTGAATAACAGAACAGTGAGCTGGAAATCTTCCAAGCAAGATACTGTTACCGAATAAACAACAAATGTGGGTTATTGCTGCAGGTGAGGCAGCAATAGAAGCCATTTGGGTCGATAATAAATCTAATTAGATTAGATATAGTTCTGTTAACAGCTTAGCTAGGCTTCAGCGCAGGCTAAAGAATTAATGGTCTCATCAACGATCCAAATAAATACTTCGATATTCATCTGATCTGTTCGGATCATACATCGTGGCGATGTGGTGATCGAATAAATCGCATCAGATGATAATCATGCAAATCCGCTAACGAAAGTCTTTTCTCAGTAATTTGAGCGAACCATACATAGTTCGGGTGTAGGACACTCGAGTGACTGGCTATAGGCCAAGTGGGAGATTGTTGGACAGTTATGACCCATAACGTCACTATTTGTACAGATCATGGTGTTGTATAAATTAACTATGTGACAAAAGAGATTGATCTCTCATCATTTGTGATTAGATCACCTAGATATATAAATGATATGAGGTCCTTATGATTTGTTCCTGGATTGAGATGATTTGAGACAGTATCAATCCACGAAGGATAAATCATTAAATATCCCTAGTCAGAGTATTATCGAGATTGGACATCGATAATGCGTAAAAGACTAGTATTACACGTGTACGCGTTGTGAGGGCATAATGACATAGTTCTCATATATTTGCGTATATGATACTCATGCAAGTGTAGTAGGAGGTTGTGTTTTAACGATGGTATGAGAAATAGCTTCGCTCTGGATAGACCCCTCGGAATTCCATTGGTAGTATGACTATGTGTCTATGGAAGTCCGAAATCAGGGTAGGTGTATTTGGTCTTAACTTGAGACTTGCACCGCTAATACTTGCGACAATCAATGTAGTTTGGTTTTAGGTCGTCCAGGGCTTTAACAGGTTATGTGTACGCCTCTGCTGGGTATATTGAGAATCGTAGTGTGTTGGGTGTGATGTCAAGACGGAAGTATCACTCCAGTCATAGTGGAGATGATGGTCACGTAGGATACGAAACGCGTTCTCTTATATGTTGCAGCTATCGGGATAAAAATGACTAGGTCATGTTTATCCGATTATAGAGACTAGTTACCAGAAATCCGATATGTGCTTCGTATGGGGCAGACACATTTCCAGCCCCAGGCCTTGCACGTGACATCCGATGCTAGATTGAAATACGCAATACTACGTATACTACGCCTGATATAGATCGCTTATTCCTGTAAGCATGTTTCTGGAGAATTGGGTAGGCATGGCGCTTTGCTAGAAGCCAACCTTGTCTTGTAAATCGGTACAAACGTAGTACTAGGCACTTACGTGTTCGGATAGTCCGACGACCAGATTTACTGCCAAAATATCTGAGGATCTCATGGGTCGCTTCCCGAAAATTCACCGATGACGTATGACTCGCACTTTATTAATCTGGGATTAATTAGATGAGAGAGAAAATTAATCTGGGATTAATTACGGAGATATTTTATCTGGGATAAAATATTAATTAAAGAGAGAAAACGATTAATTTGGAATTAATCGATAAAATAATATATTTGTTATATTATACGAAATTGGATTTCAACGCGGAATTGAAATTAGATTTTAATTCGGGCGAACGAGTTAATTTAGAATTAATTCGTTAGCGACGTGAATAGTGATTTCGCTAGGCATAATCATTTAATTACATCGCAACGGAAAATTCGTTAATTTGGAATTAGCGAACCCGAAATATAATAATTTCCTGAGAGTTAGGCATTGCGACGTCGGACGGCTAAGTTCCAGAAACTTCAGAAAATATTATTCTACACGCACTATGACTCTAGGAATTCCCTATAAATATATAACGTCGTCCAAAACCCTAGAAAGAGACTAATACATAACTAAAGTGTTCAAAAAACATATTTTAGAGAGATCCGATGAGATCGCAATGCCTAACTCTCATGAAATTATTATATTTCGGGTTCGCTAATTCCAAATTAACGAATTTTCCGTTGCGACGTAATTAAATGATTATGCCTAGCGAAATCACTATTCACGTCGCTAACGAATTAATTCTAAATTAACTCGTTCGCCCGAGTTAAAATCTAATTTCAATTCCGTGTCGAAATCCAATTTCGTATAATATATCAAATATATTATTTTATCGATTAATTCCAACTTAAGCGTTTTCTCTCTTTAATTAATATTTTATCCCAGATAAAATATCTCTGTAATTAATCCCAGATTAATTTTATCTCTCATCTAATTAATCCCAGATTAATAAAGTGCGAGTCATACGTCATCGGTGAATCTTCGGGAAGCGACCCATGAGATCCCCGGATATGTTGGCAGTAAATCCGGTCGTCGGACTATCCGAACACGTAAGTGCCTAGTACTACGTTTGTACCGATTTACAAGACAAGGTTGGCTTCTAGCAAAGCGCCTTGCCTACCCAATTCTCCAGAAACATGCTTACAGGAATAAGCGATCTATAGCAGGCGTAGTATACGTAGTATTGCGTATTTCGATCTAGCATCGGATGTCACGTGCAAGGTCTGGGGCTGGAAATGTGTCTGCCCCATACGAAGCACATATCGGATCTCTGGTAACTAGTCTCTATAATCGGATAAACATGACCTAGTCATTTTATCCCGATAGCTGCAGCATATAAGAGAGCGAGTTTCGTATCCTACGTGACCATCAGCTCCACTATGACTGGAGTGATACTTCCGTCTTGACATCACACCCAACACACTACGATTCTCAATATACCTAGCAGAGGCGTACACAGAACCTGTTAAAGCCCTGGACGACCTAAAACCAAAGTACATTAATTGTCGCAAGTATTAGTGGTGCAAGTATCAGGTTAAGACCAAATACACCTACCCTGATTTCAGACTTCCATAGACACATAGTCATATTACCAATGGAATTCCGAGGGGTCTATCCAGAGCGAAGCTGTTTCCCGTACCATCGTTAAAACACAACCTCCTACTACACTTGCATGAGTATCTTATACCCAAATATATGAGAACTATGTCGTTATGCCCTCACAATGCGCACAAGTGTAATACTAGTCTTTTACGCATTATCGATGTCCAATCTCGATATACTCTGACTAGAGATATTTAATGATTTATCCTTCGTGGATTGATACTGTCTCATATCATCTCAATCCAGGAATAAATCATAAGGACCTCCTATCATTTATATATCTAGGTGATCTAATCACAAATGATAAGAGAGCAATTTCCTTTGTCACATAGTTAATTTGTACAACAACACCATGATCTGTACAAATAGTGACGCTATGGGTCATAACTGTCTAACAAATATAGGGGCAACAATGAAATCTTTAGAAGTGTAGATTGGGTAGTTAGCTTCTTCTATGGCTAATCAACATAAACGAGTGTTTCCTAATAATATTGAGGTCAACCCTAAGGAGCAATGTCAGGCCATTACCCTCAAGAGTGGGAAAGAGATTGGAGATAGTCATAAGGACTTAGGCAATAAAGACAAAGAAGCGGCACTTCAAGAGGAAACAGTGACAAAAGAAGAGAACAATGCAATAGCTCCTCCATATAAACCATCTCTCATGCCGAAGAAACATTTTCCATATCCCCAGCGCTTTCAAAGGAAGAAATTAGATGATCAGTTCGCCAAGTTTCTCGATATCTTTAATAAGATCCATATCAATATCATTTTTCGCAGACGCTTTGGAACAAATGCCAAACTATGTGTAGTTTATGAAGGAGATGATGTCCAAGAAGAGGAAGCTGGCTGATTTTGAAACAGTAGCACTCACATAAGAGTGTAATGCCATCATACAAAAGAAGCTCCCTCCAAAACTGAAAGATTCTGACAGCTTTACCATGTCATGCACTATTGGGAATCGATATTTCCTTATCCATCTATAAACAATTGGTCATAGGAAAGGCGAAGCCAACCACAGTTACATTGCAACTAGCAGATATAACTCTCACCTACCCACAAGGAATAGTAGATAACATGTTGGTTAAAGTGGATAAGTTTTACTTTCCTGCTGACTTCCTTGTTCTTGATATGGAAGATGATCATGACGTCTCAATCATCCTTGGGATTCCCTTCTTGGCAACTAGAAGAGCGATTATTGATGTGCAGAATGGTGAACTGAAAATGAGAGTTCAAGATGAAGAAGTCACCTTAGTATTTTCAAGGCCATGCCAAGTCC
>SKCR01040600.1:0-42207 GCA_019454045.1 Zanthoxylum bungeanum | reverse complement strand
AATGACTATTAACACATGCAAAATTTCATTTAACAACATATATAAAGTAATAAGTTCTTAAGATTGTTGGTAAATAAGTGTTATCAAATGAAATTAACATGCATCAATCAATCAATTGTATACTAATATGTCAAAATGAACATAAACCATAAACATAGAAAAACCCGAAAAATGTAGAAGATTATGATGAAACTGAGATCCAAGTCGAGTTGTCTCTATCCTTAAGAACTTATTAGCCCCGCCTCGGTGCTATACGAATGGTTTTGTAGCTAACGTTCTCCCAGGATTATTTGGATGCTTCTTGTAGAAGGGGCACTCCTTTGACAAGAACTTGAACAAGGGCAAAATGATTGAAAACTCTCTCTTAACTTGACTCACTTATTCTAAATGAAGACTTGTAAAATGTAGGAAACTCTGATTTGAGAGAATAAACATAAGCTCCCCCTTATATAGGCATGGAAGGGTGCATTTTTGGGCACCTTTTGGCTTAGGTTGTAACCCTCCTAAGGGTTATACCTCTTCCTTATACCTTTTGGGGCCTAGAGGTGTGTTCTTCCAATTTAGATGACATGTCCATTTAACATGTGTCTTTCCCATAAGGAACTTTTTATTGGACATGTCTCTCCTACACTTAAACTACATATTTAGAGAATTTACAACATGATTCAGTACTTGAACGATTAGAGAGCTCAAGTCTTTCTATTGCGAATAGAAAGATTAATATTCATAATAGTTATGAAAAATCATTTATTAGAGAATCAATGGTACTTAAGGTAAAAATAATTAGAGGGGTATAATAGACAATATGTCCCGACTCTAATTATGAGATACTCGTGAAGGGTCAATCTGTATGTAATGACTATATCGATGGACACTGACATCTACGGCAATGAGAGTGTAGCTTCAGATTTTTAGTTGAATAACCCGAAGTTAATAATTCAGAATATTTAATTTAAGAGTTTAATTAATATTCCCAGATTATTGGAGCTCGGGAGCGTAGGTCAATTTGATCCATGTGCTAGCTCGACATACTGAAGCAAATTAAATATAATTGGTTAGTCCAATTATATACTCATATATATATATATATATATATATATATATATATATATATATATATATTATTAATTAGATTAATAATATATTTTGCCACACATGTAACTTTATATTACATTTAATATAAGGTTTTTATTTAATAAATGATTATGAGATAATCATTTGATTTAATAAGTATATTGAATGGTTTGATATATCATTTATGGTGATGTTAAATTTTTCAAATACGATTTGTAAATCTTCAACATCTAATTAACGACATTTACACCATATTTTGACAATCAAACATTGTCATTATGATGACATTTAATAAGTTGGTTGTTGTAAAAATTAGGTGTGGAAAATGCTATGGTTGCCGAATTTTACATGAAAAAAGGGCTTAGGATTTTTGTTCAATTTTGACAACATTTTACCCTAAGTATAAAAGGATAAGGATACTATCATTTTACCATAATTTTCTTGATTGAAAAACCTAACCACCCTTATTCTTGTTTCTCACAAGTGTTGAAAGAAAAATAGAAAGAACAAAAACAAAATAAAAAATTCTAGTGTGATATTCTTAATCTCTAAAGAGTTTAGAGATTGATTTTTTGTGTCAAGCCCACCATTATTTTTGTTGGTTGCGAAACATAGCACGGAAGATCATTTGGTGTAGGAACACAAAGGAATATTTCAAGAGTGTTGAGGGGTTTATTTTTAGAGAAAAATCATACCTAAAACAATATTACGTCACACGTAAATTAAGGGCTATTTTGGGTGCAAAACGGTTCAGATCTGAGCTGCTATTCGGGGGATGTTCCAGGACTGGAAAATTGGGCTGTTCATATTCAGTTAAGAGAGTGAGAAAGCATAAAATTTTTCTAGGTCGATTCCGCTGCATAAGGCATTTCCACTACGCGAGAGAAAGCGTTTCCTACAGCATATTGTTGGACAATTATGACCATAACATCACTATTTGTAAAATAAATGGTGTCTTTGTACAAATTAACTATGTGACAAAGGAAATTGCTCTTTTATCATTTTATAATTGGATTACTTGGATATATAAATGACAAAAGTCCATATGATTAGTACCGAATTAATAAGATATAAGACAATATTAATCCACGAAAGGTTTAATCATTAAATATCCATAGTCGTAGTATTATCAAGACTGGACATCGATAATGCGGAATAGGCTTGTATTACACTTGTGCGCGTTATGGAAGCTTAACGATATAGTTCTCATATATTTAAGTATTGGATACTTATGCAAGTGTGATATGAGGTTCTGTTAGCCTTTGGATCGGGAACAGCTTCGCTCTGGATAGACCCCTCGGAATCCCATTGGTAGTATGACTATGTGTCTATAGGAATCCGAATCAGGGTAGGTGTATGTGGTCTTAACCTAAGACTTGCATCACTAATACTTGCGACAATCAGTACGCTTTGGTTTTGGTCGTCCGAAGCTTTAACAGGTTCTGTGTACGCCTCTTCTGGATTTACTGAGAATTGTAGTGTATTGGGTGTGATGTCAAGATGGAAGTATCACTCCAGTCATATAGAGATGATGATCACGTAGGATACAGAACTAGTACTCTAAAATGCTGCAGCTATCGGGATAGTATGACAAGGTCATGATTATCCGATTACAGAGACTAGTTGCTAGTGATCCGATATATGCTTCGTACGGGGCATACACAATTCCAGCCCAAGGCCTAGCATGTGACATCTGATACTGGATCGTATTACGCAATACATTGTATATTACGCCTGATAGAGATTTTATATTCTTCGTTGAATATTTCTGGAGAATTGGGTAGGCACGATGCTTTGCTAGAATCCAACCATGTCTTGTAAATTGGTAAGAACGTGGTACCAGGTATGCACATGTTCGGATAGTCCGGTGACCGTATTTACTGCCAACATATCCAGGGATCTCTTGGGTCGCTTCCCAAAGATTCACCGATGATATTTGACTCAAAGAGAATTAATCTGGGATTAATTATGAGAGAAAATTAATATGGGATTAATTACGGTAATAATTTATCTAGGATTAAATTCGTCTAGAAGAGATAACGCGATTAATTTGGAATTACTCGGCAAAGTAAATTTAATAGTTAAATTGGATTTTACTATTTAATTTATTTAATTGTGCTAAAATAATATAGTGGATAAATTAATTGAAATTGGATTTCAATAAGGAATTAAAATTAGACTTTAATTCAAACGAACAAATTAATTTGGAATTAATTCTTAAGCGACTTTCGTAATAATTTTGCTAGGCATTATTATTTAATTAAATTGGATTTAATTAAGTCGTGACGGAAAATTCGTTTAATCGGATTAAACAAACCCGGGCCCAAAGTGTGTTGTACAAACCAACTTGAATTTGGAATTCAAAATTGGGTGGGACCCACAACTCATATCACATGTCTAATTGTGATAGTGGTAGTTGGGAATAGTAATTGGATTATTTAAACCAACACACCAACCAAGTTAACACAACTATTCATCATCTCTCTTTCTTCTCACTTGGGCGTGAACTAGCTCCATCTCTTCTTGAATTTTTGTTGCAAAATTTCAACTTGCTAGCACATGGAGAGTCAAAAGATGGTGATAGGGAAACTCACATTTGGGTTTGAAACTCAACATTAAGCTTGGAGCTTCCTACATCCATTGGAAATTTCGAATTCCATAACCGATCAATGTAAGTTTTTTCCGCAAACTTTCTTGATAAATTCACACACAAATCATGATTTAGAGATCCTTGACATGTCTAGGACACTAACACATATCCCACATGCTTCTACTGTTGTAAGTCTCATGCATGCTATGGTTTGCTGCTTGAAACCGGACTGTTGGACAATTATGACCCATAGCATCACTATTTATACAAAACATGGCGTTGTTGTACAAATTAACTATGTGACAAAGAAAATTGCTCTTTTATCATTTGTAATTGGAATACCGGGATATATAAATGATAAAAGTCCATATGATTAGTACTGGATTAATAAGATATGAGACATTATTAATCCACGTAAGGTTTAATCATTAAATATCCCTAGTCGTAGTATTATCAAGACTGGACATCGATAATGCGGAATAGACTAGTATTACACTCGTGCGTGTTATGGAAGCGTAACGATATAGTTCTCATATATTTGGGTATTGGATACTCATGCAAGTGTAATATGAGGTTCTGTTTACTGATGGTACGTAAATATTTTTGCTCTGGATAGACCCCTCAGAATCTCATTGGTAGTATGACTATGTGTTTATGGGAATCCGAATCAGGGTAGGTGTATTTGGTCTTAACCTGAGACTTGCATCGCTAATACTTGCGACAATCAATATACTTTGTTTTTGATCGTCCAGGGCTTTAACAGGTTCTGTGTACGCCTCTTCTGGGTATACTGAGAATCGTAGTGTATTGGGTGTGATGTCAAGATGGAAGTATCACTTCAGTCATATGGAGATGATGATCACGTAGGATACAGAACTAGTACTCTTAAGTACTGCTGTAGGCATTGCATTATTTTGCATACCAAACCCGATGAGGAGTCTTGAAGGAAGTATTACTTTTAAGTCGTGGAAGTCATTGAAAATGGTCGACGGAAAGGAGAAGTCAAGAGTTGGCATATTTGGTTTTGATTCACTAAGTTCGCTCGGAGTTCGCATGTTGAATCTTCGTTTCGAGGTACATCTTTGGCCCTAAATTCCCACAAACCACTCTAAGCCCACCTAAACACCTAAACCCACATCCAAAGCCCATGAAACCAAAATAGATAAAATACAAAGCCCACCACCCATGAGGCCCACGACCATGACACCAAAATTCACCCTCCTTGCTCTATTCAAACATGATTTATCCTTCCACCAATTTACTTTACACCTTTGATCTCACCTTTTACCTTGACACCTAATTTCCAAGGCATTATTAGATCAACCCTACATCATTTAGCCATCACACCCCACGCCCATCACCATCCCCTCTCATTTTCTTCATTTTCCATCACCTTTTATTGAATTTTCAACAAAGGATCACAATTATACATTACCTTCCTTCCATTTCCAAACAAAACTTGTCATTTCATTTCCTTTTCCTTTCAACCTTTATTGAATTTTCAACAAAGGATTACAATTATACATTACCTTCCTTCCATTTCCAAACAAAACTTGTCATCAAATTGATTACCTTTCATTATCACTTGCCAATCTCATTAATGCCCTCCATTTGCCTATTTAAACCCTCATTTTTCTGCCTTGGAACACCTAATACACATCAAGAAAAGATTAAGCATTTTGAAGAACAAAACAGCCCCTTGCCTCCCCTTGCTCTCACGTACACAGCTCTCTCCTTCACTGCCTTAGTCACGCCCAAAGGCCATCCTCCATTCAGCCCCTTGTTACGCCCATACATGCCTCAAGTCAGTGCCTCAAGTCACGCCTAAACCATCAACAAAGCAGCTCTCCACTCAGCCCCCTTGTTCACGCCTCTAATCAGCCCTCACATCCCATTCTCACGCCTCTAATCAGCCCTCAACTCACTGCCTCAAGACACGCATAAAGCCTCCAATTCAGTACATCATCTAGCCTCCATTTAGACCTGAAAGTCACGCCCCTCACTGCCTCTCACACACCTCTATTAAGCCCTCCACCTTGTCTTTATAGTTTACGCAAATTAGCCTCCCATTCCAGCCCTAAGAAACACGCCCAAACAGTCTCCTTACACGTCCAAACCACTGCTTCATTTAACCCCTGAAACCAACTTCCAAATGACCCTAATTTTAGCCCCCAAACCAGTGAATAAACTGCCCTAAACACCCTCTAAAATTCGCCCAAAACAGCAGCTCAAACACACTCAAAACAGTTCCCAAATTCACCGAAACAGTGAATAAAAAACTGCACTTGAAAGTCTTCGAGAAACCGAACAAACGGCAGTCCAATACCCCTCAAAATTCACCAAAACAGCCCATAATTCATTGCAAACCAGTGAGCAAAGTGTGGAGATTTAAATTGCAGCGAAACGAAGTGGAAACAGCGGACGAAACAGCGAAACAGTGAGCAAAATGTCGAAACAGTGAACCGGTGGAATCGTGGTGTCTTAGCCTTTCCGACGGCCATATAACGCACCTCCAAAGAACGAAAAAAAAGGTTAGACCTAAGGGTTTATATTATTAAATTTATTCACATAAAATAACGATTTAAAAAAATGTGTTTAGCATGAATAGTTAGTTTGGCATGTTATTTGGAATTTGTTCACATGAAATAATGATTTAGTGTATGATGTGATTTTGGGTGAATGGAATATGTGTTCTTTCTTGTGGTATATTAGATGGAAACTCGGACATAAATTCCATAGCCGAATCCGAATGGACGGTATTATGGTTTGCACTCGAGATACAATGCCCCGTACCACTTGAAGGATTCATGTATTCCATTTCATCCAACTTGTATTTGAGCATGATTAGGTCATTAGAACGTTATTTTATTTCAAGCATATTTTAGTTATTTATCTTTTGTATGAGGAATTTAAGTTTAGGTATGTTTAGATTACTATGCATGTAGCATGTTTGATGTGTGATGCCGAATGTTTGCCGTTGTAAAAATTTACTTCCAAAGCATGCGAATTTAGATTTAGGCCTATAGGAATTTAGAGTAGTTTTACCAATGTATGTCTTGTAGACTTGGTTAATATTACACAAATCCATCCATTACAATTGACATAAGTAAGGGACCATTCCGAACCCAACGGTTTGAGGTCTTCCCTTGCGAGGGGTGAGTGCGGCCTTAAATCATTTTCCCGGTTCACACCGGGTGGCGACTCCTTTATTCTCCGGTTTAGTCCTCCGTTGGCTACTCCGTACTCCCAACTAGGCCCTGAGTCTAGAACAGCATGTGTCGCCCAGCTCTTGTGTCCTACAGTCTGGCGACTCCATTGGGGATAGAGAGTCGGCCCCTAAATAATGTCTTGTAATGTTTGGAGTTGTGTTTTAATTAACCATGACTACTGTGGGTTTAAGGATTTTAATCAAAGGCATTGTTAAAGCTAGGTGATGGTTTGGTGTCTTCCTTCACTCACTACCTTTCTATAAGGAAAAGCTGTGAAAGCACCTAGATAATCATTTCCCGTAGCTTGTTGTGATAGACTAGTTTGTAGGACTCGTTGTTTATTCCTGTCACCAAGCGATAAGAGCCTAAGGGGCTTGGGTACTTAAGAGAGCCTCGCTCCACCCTCCTTCTGGGGAATCTACAACGGGAAGTCCATTCGACAGTTAGTCACACACCATAACTTGTTGGCACGTACCATAAGGTATAAAAAAGGTGCGCTCACTTGGTCGCTTGAACCCTTGAGTGGGGAGTCCTAGTTGTGGGCAATCCTTAGTCAGCAGGAGCCTTTGTTTACACTCCTGAAATCTACACATGAATCTTAGTTTTGTGACCCTTAGAAATTGTTTATTTATGGTTGTATTTGAGACCATTGTCATTTGGAATCAGTTGGACTTTTTGTCAAATGAGACATAAACTTGTTGGGCCATTTAAACAGGGACAAGTTCATGTCCTTTGACAATTAGGCCAAAAGCTTCTAAAATGCCGATGGGACATTTTGTGTTTAGGCCTCTTATTATTTGAAGTCGTTTAGCCATGTTATCACAAAAGTATAAACTTGTTGGGCCTTTTCAACTGGGACAAGTTTGCACCCAACGATATTATGATTGAATACTTTAAAATGACGATAGGCCAACTTATATATGTATTTTCCGCATCACACGCATCTTACGCATTTCATGCATACACGCATCATGTTAACCCTTTTGTGTCTTAAAAGCCATCATAGACTCCCGTTGGGTTAGGAAAGCAGAGAAACTCGTCAAGAGACCGTCAGTCAACATGAGCAAGTCAGCCAACGAGGGATCCCGCCTGGATCGATTGGAGATTAAGGTAACCGAAATTGCTGAGCAGTTGCAATTTTTTATCAATGTTGTGGCCAGTTTGACCGTACCCGGTATAGCCGATAAACAGAAATTTGTACAATCAGAATGGTGTTGAGTTCCTAATTAGGTCCCAAGAATCATCCAAAACAAGCATAAAATCGCATGAACACATCAAGGAATAATGGCGGTAACAAATACTCAAAATGATTGGTTTGAGATGCAAAGAACACAAGTCTTTTTCCATTTCTCCTAGGCTCGGCAATGGCTTCCAAGTGCAGTGAGCTGTGCGGTTTTGATAGTTGAAGCACCTCCAAGATTCGGCCATGGTCATCACCATTGAAGCTCCAATTTTCAAGCTTTTCCATGCTCACAAATTCGTTTCCCTATCACCATAATATAACCTATGTGTGTGCTAGCACTCTTTCTTCTTCATTTAGTGTGGTCAAATCAAAAAAAATGGGAAGAAAAATGGTCCAAGACCGATTGAGAGAGAAGAAGAATTTCAAGGTTTTCAAAAACCTAGTTACCGATTTTGGGAGAGAGAAAAACGTGAATGGTGTGCGTGTTGAGAGAGAGAAACATTTTACTTATATATTTATTTTATTTTCAAAAAATAAAATCAAATACCAAAGCAAAAGTCAAAAGCAAAAAATGCTTTTCAATCACATCACTATTCACATTAAGTCACTTTAATAAAGTGACAACATGTCATATCACTTCACTCAAAGTGACAAGTGATTTGACAATTGACGCGACTAGTGATTTGATGCTTGATGTGACTTGCGTGCCGCACTCGAATTCGAAATGCGAATGCGCTCGTAATCAATCTTGGGCTCGGGTTCGCTAATTCCAAATTAACGAATTTTTCGTCGCGTCGTAATTAAATGATTACGCCTAGCGAATTCACTATTCACGTCGCTAACGAATTGATTTTAAATTAATTCGTTCGCCCGAATTAAAATCCAATTTCAATTCCGCGTCGAAATCTAATTTCTTATAATATATCGAATATATTATTTTATCGATTAATTCCAAATTAATCGTTCTCTCTCTTTAATTAATATTTTTTCTCTACTAATTAATCCCAGATTAATCATAGTGCGAGTCATACATCATCGGTGAATCTTTGGGAAGCGACCCATGAGATCTCCGGATATGTTGGCAGCAAATACGGTCGTCGGACTATCCGAACACGTAAGTACCTCGTACTATGTTATACCGATTTACAAGACAAGGTTGGCTTCTAGCAAAGCGCCATGCCTACCCAATTCTCCAGAAATATTCTTACAGGAAAATATAGATCTGTATTAAGCGTAGTATACCGTAGTATTGTGTATATCGGCCCAGTATCGGATAGTCACGTGCTAGGGCTGGGGGTGGATAAGTGTCCGCCCCGTCCGAAGCACATGTCGGATGTCTGGTAACTAGTCTCTATAATCAGATATTCATGACCTGGTCATAATATCATGATTGGATGCGCATCACTCAAGAGCACTAGTACCGTATCCTGCGTGACATCATCTCCACTATGACTGAAGTGATACTTCCGTCTTGACATCACACCCAATACACTACGACTCTCTGATAAACCCAGAAGTGGTGTACGCAGACCGGTTAAAGCCCTGTACCACCAAGACCAAAGTCTACCGATTATCGTAAGTATTAGCGGTGCAAGTCTCAGGTTAAGACCAAATACACCTACCCTGATGTCGGACTCCCATAGACACATAGTCATAATACCAATGGGATTCCGAGGGGTCTATCCAGAGCGAAGCTGTTTCCCGTACCATCGGTGAAACACAACCTCCTATCGCACTTGCATAAGTATCCAAACTTAAATATATGAGAACTATACCGTTGTGCCCTCACAACGCGCACAAGTGCAATACTAGCCTATTCCGCATTATCGATGTCCTGTCTCGATAATACTACGACTAGGGATATTTAATGATTTATCCTACGTGGACTGATACTGTCTCATATCATTCTCCGTCCAGGAACAAATCATAGGGACCTCTCATCATTTATATATCTAAGGTGATATAATCACAAATGATAAGAGTGCAATCTCTTTTGTCACATAGTTAATTTGTACAACAACACCATGATCTGTACAAATAGTGACGCTATGGGTCATATTATCCAACAATCTCCCACTTGGCACATAGCCAGTCACTCGAGTGTCTAACACCCAAACTATGTACGGTTGGCTCAAACTGCTGAGAAAAAGTTTTCGTCAGCGGATTTGCATTGATTATCATCCGATGCGATTTACATGATCATCACATCGCCACGATGTATGATCCGAACGAATCAGATGAATATAGAAGTA
Source organism: Zanthoxylum bungeanum (assembly GCA_019454045.1). NCBI lineage: Eukaryota > Viridiplantae > Streptophyta > Magnoliopsida > Sapindales > Rutaceae > Zanthoxylum > Zanthoxylum bungeanum. The sequence continues at coordinate 31,899 of SKCR01040600.1, read as the reverse complement.
TATATCTGGATCGTCGATGAGACCTTTAATTCCTTAGTCTGTGCTGACGCCTAGCTCAGCCACTAACAGAACTATATCTAATCTAATTAGATTTATTATCGACCCAATAGCTTCTATTGCTGCCTCAGCTGCTGCAATAATCCGTATTTTTTGTTTATTCGGAAACAGAATCTTGCTCGGAAGATTTCCAGCTCACTGTTCCGTTATTCAAACTATATAGTACCGTTTGCGACTTTTAGTCGTCTTTATCAGTTATAGGAAACTTGCTACAGTGATCCCAGTCACTTCAAGTTCTCCTTCTCCATAGACTAAGACAGCATCCTTAGTTCTCTAAGATACTAATGGATGTTTTTTACATTAATCGAGTGACTATCACTCGGATTGCCCTGTTTGTGAATCCATATGCTCAAAGAGTATGATACACCAGGTGTTGTACATTTCAATGTACGGTTTCTAGGAGAGTATTTCGAAGCCAAGCTTTCGCCGATATTTATTTTATGGGAATATCATTTCCAAGAAATGACGTATTATCATTATTTTTAGGACAGCCACTGTCAGTGCGCTCCCACTAACCTTCTTATATATATACTAGAATTATTTTCGTTTTGAATTAAATCATACATCATTATGATTATATCAAAACGATAATTCCAAGAACCTAATGCTTGCTTCAATCCAATCATGGATCGAATAACAAGCATTATCCAAATGGATTTACCGTGGCAACATGTAAAAGGTTGAATCGTAATCAACACAATGTTGATAACGATACCTTTCCGTTAAAGCCTTGCTTTATACGTTGGTATGTTGCCATCCATGTATGTCTTCCTAGAAGACTTTTAAGTACCATTAGGCACAATGCCTTGTGGTACATCAACTAGTATCCAAACTGGTTGATATACATGGAATCCATTTCGGATTATATGGCACTTTGCCATAATTGGGGAGTTGATATCTTGTATCACTTCCTCATACGTAGTCAGTTGGTATTCCTCAATAAGATTCACATCTTTATAAGGTTAGATCAGAACCCATACCCCGGTTGTTTTCCGACTCTGTCCGACTTACGCGGTTCTTGTGTATTCGAAGATTAATGGTAATAGTCTCATCCTTGATGAACTATTTGTGTTCCATTAGATTCGGTGCCTTGAAAAGTATTACTCCCATTTCCATCGAGTTATACTACCCTCCCACTTACCACTGCATATCGGTATTCCTATCAGGAAAAACGTATGGTGAGCAACAATCTAATTGTTCTCTTGTGAGGTTGTATAAGTACAATACTTACGGTATCCCTAGGATGACCTACATTTGGCACTTATCCTATTTGGGTTTTAGTTTGGTATCATCCAAACATATGCCTAGCATACCCAAATTATCAGGAATGAGAAACCCGGTTTCTTTCCCGTTCATATCTAATATGTAATCTGTCAAACAGATTTTATGGAACCTTATTCAAAATAAGTTCTTGCACTGTTTATCATATCCGTCGAAGGAAATGGTAGCTCAGAGCGACTCGTGATTAACCTTATCATGTCTAACAAAATTTGGTTAATCTGTTCGGACACACCATCAAACTGACGTGTTCTGGGAGGAGTCCTTATTTGAAAGAATATTATACTCTTTCAAATATACTAGAAACTTATTGTTTAAGTATTATTCATTACGGTCTTACCGTGACGGTTTAATACTTTAGCCGATCTATTTGTCTATTTCGTGTCGAAACTCTAAAAGTTTCCGATTTGTGTTTCAAAAGAAACACATAACCATACGCGATGCCACATTCGTACAGGTCACGAAATATTCATATCCATATCTAGCCTAGCTAGACATGGGCCTACTTGCTTCACTATGAAGTAGGGCTAACAGATCGGTGGCATTTACACTTTTACCAAGTAAATAGTGTTTTAGGCACTTTGCCCAAATAGACTAGATTCGTAGACTTTATTTGAATGGAATCAAATCAGTCCTGGTATCCGCTCTTCAAAAGTGCGGATATACGATTCTTGTTTATCAGTGTCCCTGACAACTATGCCACAATTAAGTTTCTTAACTGATCAAATCAATTTGAGCTATTTATTTGTCATGTTATATATTTGAGATATTATTTATATTCAAAATATAAATCCTGTTATTCACATCTAATGTGTTTATCTCAATATCATCTTTATATAATGAAACACTTTAGTGTTCTAGAATATAAAGGTACACCCGCAGCGGGTTATACGCGATATAGAGTATATATGTTTCTAGTCAAACTAGCTACATTATAACAGTTTCTAAATTTAAGTACTAACCCGAAGGTAGTTCCTAAATTCAGATATCTACGGTTAAAACAGCGACTTTCGTCCCGTTTTCAATTCGCAGATAAATCTCAATTGAAGTCAGTATCCTGTTCAAAATAGATTCTGAACATCAATATATATATTTTATGTACCACACTAAGTATCTAAAATCCAATTTTAATACTAGCTGTGAACATAATTATGACAAACATAATGGATTAAGCACTTAAGTTATCATTACATGATCTTCCAAAGATTATGCTCTACTATTTGCTTAACTCTGGGCTTAGGCATAATACGTTATTTTATCAAATAAAATAACTTATTATTTTTCCAGGACCATCCTGAAATTTATTCCCAATTTGAAAATTAAAGTCGTTTAAATACATTTTCACCCAGGATTATGTCTTAAACACTAATCTTTCATTTTTATATCTTGATTCTAATAGTCCAACTATTTAATCAACGATTTGTGGTACTATTTATTATAATGATTATAATAGTCCAACTATATAATCAAATATAATCTAAATTAATTAACCTCAATTACATTGATTACTATAGTCCAACTATAAAATCAACTGTAAACTGAAATTAATTAATTCAAATATATTGATTAATATAATCCAATTATATATAATCAAATATAATACAGTCCAACTGATTATTAAAACAACAATTTAAATATTAGTCCAACTAACATTTAATCTAACGACGAAATAATTTGAATGAGCGCGCGTATGGCGAGTAATTGAACGAGTATTGCAAATTCAATTCTTGCCTCCCACTATTTTTCGGCGAGCCTCTAACCCTCTGTCGAGTACTCGGGAAACCGTGTTTCCTAGTGGGCTAGGATCCCGTTAAATATCACACAATCTTGACTTTGGCCAACAAATTGTATGATAATTAACTAGGTAGATCTCGAAGATCAATTGGATCTCATCCAATTCCTAGATCCAGTAGGCGGATATCCAAATCCTAAACATATATCTTATATATGCCAATACATCCAATGTATTACCTAACCTTTTTCCTCTGAATCAACTAAGCATTGGCTTTAGCACAACAAACCTAGTGATCCCAGTCAAGCGCGACCCATTGACCATGGAAAGCTTCGTAATCAATGTCGATGGACAAGAAGTGGTCTTGACTTTGGCCAACAAACCACAACTTGGACAAGACACTGATATGGAACAAAGCCTTCGTGATTCAAACACATCTTCGACGGACAAGGGCTTGACTTTGGCCAACAACCCATGCCAATCTCGGATCTTGAGTAAGAATCACTCAATGGAAGGAAAAACGCATGATATTTGATGAGGGTTTTTCGCGTGCAAATTGGCTACCAATTCAATTATCTTTGTTAAGGTCTCATCATCATACACCCTTAAACATGCATTCTAAACACATAATAAAGCGAGTATGAAAATAAAATAATAATGATATGCGGATGGATACTTTACATTGATCCTAGATCAAATCTCTCATTTTCTCTCTCCAAAGCTAGCACATGTATTTACTTCTACCCGTTACACTACACTTCTAAAGAAACCTCATTTACATTGAGGGGAATAGGTGAGAAGAGAATACAAAGAGTATAGAGGTGATAAGGCTGGACACGCAGGTCCAATTTAATAAATCAAATTTATTACACAATTTCCAAAATTGCCCCACCCGACTAATATCCATCCGATATACATTATTCATGCATCACAACCATGTATTCATACAAGCATGTTATCAATCAATCTAATCCAATTAATTAATCTGATAATTAGTGATCATCCAATGTTCAAACAACGATTTGATTTTTGCTCGAGTCAAACTCGTTTTGCGAATAAGTACTGAAAGTACGAATTCTTGAATTAAATTAAACTACAACATTAAATCCAATTTAACATGTATTTAATACTAATTCACTATTCAATTCCAAATTGAATATACACTTTATTTAATGAACCTTTACGACTTAAATTCCAAATTTAATCGCAATGGGTCTCAAAGCCCAATTAACATCTAATGTTTATTTAATTAAAGTCCAATGGGCTTTTAATTAATTTCTTAAGGCGTGGACTTTTGGTCAACTCGGGTCAAACTGATAACCAAAATCCAATCCGGGAGTTACCCCATAAGCCTTTAAATTAATTTTGGCCCATTAGGCCCAATTAAATAATTAAGGTCCATTAAGTCATAATTGGACTTTATGGATGCGGTTTTGGGCCCAATTGGATCCAACCAAATTGGCCTAAACCTAACTTGGTACAACCAAGCCCAAAAGCCCAATTACAACCTTAAGGCCCAATTTCCAAAATAAGCCCAATTAATTAACTTATAAAATTCCAAATTCCATAATTAATTAACCTAAGTGTAATACACAATTAATTATCCAATTAACATTTCTAAAACATCAATTAGCCTAATTAATCATGCACTTTAACATTAAATAGTGTCCAACACAATTTATTAAAATCAAACCCAATTTACATGCTTTTGTTCTCGGTAATTAGGGGTTTTTCCAATCCAATTCGGTTTTAATCCAATTGAATCCACAATCATCATTTCCCAAATCAATTAAACTCATCTAATGAATCAAAATACAAAAAACACAATGAATTTCATATCTAATTGAATTCGGCCAAGCCTACTTTAATTTGGGAAAAATGTTCCAAATCAAAATTCAATCCAATCAAATTTCAATTCAACATTACCCACTTGTTTCAAGTCATCCAATGATCAAACAAACAAAAAATTCACCAAGATATTAGGGTCTCAATTTTCGGCCAACATAAGCAATTTGGGGAAAATTGTTCCAAACTCATTTTCAACAAATTGATCCAATCAATCCTCAATTAAACATACTTTAAGCATTATAAATCATCCAATTTCATCAAACATGCTCAAAATCAAGTTTACCCAAATTTGTCATGCCCAAAATTTGGGGAAAAATGGATCCAACCAAATTTCATGAAATTGATCGTGCACAACATCAATTCAACCTCATTCAAGCATACTATACTAAACAATTTAATCAATTGATGCTCAAATTGAGTTTACCCAATTTTGTCAACTTTGGCCTACACAAAAAATTGGGGAAATTTGTTCCAAACACAATTTCTTCAAATTGATCTAATCAATCATTAATTCCATCTCATTTAAGCATACTATAACAAACAATTTCATCAAAACATGCCCAAAATTCGTTTTACCCAATTTTAACCCTAACTTTTTCATGCTTGTTCAAGGCTCTGATACCATTGTTGAGTTCCTAATTAGGTCCCAAGAATCATCCAAAACAAGCATAAAATCGCATGAACACATCATGGAATAATGGCGGAAACAAATACTCACAATGATTGGTTTAAGATGCAAAGAACACAAGTCTTTTTCCATTTCTCCTAGGCTCGGCAATGGCTTCCAAGTGCAGTGAGCTGTGCGGTTTTGATGGTTGAAGCACCTCCAAGATTCGGCCATGGTCATCACCATTGAAGCTCCAAGCTTCAAGCTTTTCCATACTCACAAATTCGTTTCCCTATCACCATAATATAACCCATGTGTGCTAGCACTCTTTCTTCTTCATTTAGTGTGGTCAAACAAAAAAAAATGGGAAGAAAAATGGTCCAAGACCGATTGAGAGAGAAGAAGAATTTCAAGGTTTTCAAAAACCTAGTTACCGATTTTGGGAGAGAGAAAAATGTGAATGGTGTGTGTGTTGAGAGAGAGAAACATTTTACTTATATATTTATTTTATTTTCAAAAAATCAAATCAAATACCAAAGCAAAAGTCAAAAGCAAAAAATGCTTTTCAATCACATCACTATTCACATCAAGTCACTTTAATAAAATGACAACATGTCATATCACATCACTCAAAGTGACAAGTGATTTGACAATTGACGCGACTAGTGATTTGATGCTTGATGTGACTTGCGTGCCGCACTCAAATTCGAAATGCGAATGCGCTCGCAATCAATCTCGGGCTCGGGTTCGCTAATTCCAAATTAATGAATTTTCCGTCGCGTCGTAATTAAATGATTACTCCTAGCGAATTCACTATTCACGTCGCTAACGAATTGATTCTAAATTAATTCGTTCGCCCGAATTAAAATCCAATTTCAATTCCGCGTCGAAATCTAATTTCTTATAATATATCGAATATATTATTTTATCGATTAATTCCAAATTAATCGTTCTCTCTCTTTAATTGATATTTTTTCTCTACTAATTAATCCCAGATTAATCATAGTGCGAGTCATACATCATCGGTGAATCTTTGGGAAGCGACCCATGAGATCTCCGGATATGTTGGCAGCAAATACGGTCGTCGGACTATCCGAACACGTAAGTACCTCATACTACGTTATACCGATTTACAAGACAAGGTTGGCTTCTAGCAAAACGCCATGCCTACCCAATTCTCCAGAAATATTCTTACAGGAATATATAGATCTGTATCAAGCGTAGTATACCGTAGTATTGTGTATATCGGCCCAGTATCGGATAGTCACGTGCTAGGGCTGGGGGTGGATAAGTGTCTGCCCCGTACGAAGCACATGTCGGATGTCTGGTAACTAGTCTCTATAATCAGATATTCATGACCTGGTCATAATATCATGATTGGATGCGCATCACTCAAGAGCACTAGTACCGTATCCTGCGTGACATCATCTCCACTATGACTGAAGTGATACTTCCGTCTTGACATCACACCCAATACACTACGACTCTCTGATAAACCCAGAAGTGGTGTACGCAGAACCGGTTAAAGCCCTGTACCACCAAGACCAAAGTCTACCGATTATCGTAAGTATTAGCGGTGCAAGTCTCAGGTTAAGACCAAATACACCTACCCTAATGTCGGACTCCCATAGACACATAGTCATAATACCAATGGGATTCCGAGGGGTCTATCCAGAGCGAAGCTATTTCCCGTACCATCGGTGAAACACAACCTCCTATCGCACTTGCATAAGTATCCAATACTTAAATATATGAGAACTATGCCGTTGTGCCCTCACAACGCGCACAAGTGCAATACTAGCCTATTCCGCATTATCGATGTCCTGTCTCGATAATACTACGACTAGGGATATTTAATGATTTATCCTACGTGGACTGATACTGTCTCATATCATTCTCCGTCCAGGAACAAATCATAGGGACCTCTCATCATTTATATATCTAAGGTGATCTAATCACAAATGATAAGAGTGCAATCTCCTTTGTCACATAGTTAATTTGTACAACAACACCATGATCTGTACAAATAGTGACGCTATGGGTCATATTATCCAACAAATGGAAAGACCATCGGGGAATCCTCGGAATAAGCAAGTAGAAAAGACGGGATAGCCATTCAGAAATTGGGAAACGGAGCAGTGAAACTGTCAGACTTGGAAGGGAACAAGTTCACCGAATCGATCTATGTTGACATATTGAAGCTGTATTTAGCCTGAGGAAGAGAAGACTGAGCAGTCACCAAGAGAATTGGCAGAAGACCTAACCTGATGGGATAGGAAGTTCATCCATGCATACACGTAACTTGCATCCCTTGTTTTGTGTTTGCAGATTTCAGACAAAAGAGAACCAGCAGGGGGCGACCAGAGACATACGACGCCAAAGAGCACAACGATGGTCTAACCCATCATGAACAGGGAAGACCTCTACACTTGCATACACATCACATGCACGTGTTTTATCCTGTTGTTTTGTTTGTATTCGCAGGTTTTAGAGAAGAAAAAGGAAAAGCGACAAAAATCAAAAAGCGGAACAAGCACTAAGAAAGACGTTGAGGCCACCTTGACAGATGGATTTCGGTCATGTCTGGCTGAAGACGATGAATTTAACGCTAACAGGGAGGCAACCCATGCACTTTGTTGTGATTTCTGTTTTCATGCTTTGTGTATACATGTTGTAGAGTCTTTAATTTTGTGTGTTATTTTTGTAGGTAAAAGCAAAGACGAAGCATGTTAAGACAGAAGGAATGGTGTTTGGGTAATCACAAAAATGGGAGCTAATTCATTAACGGTTGCAGAGTAAGGAAAGAATTCCTGAGACGCATCCTAATGAATTTATACCAAGCAAGAGGCGTATTGAGTACACAATTCCTTTGCTTTAATTATTGCTTTGATTTGCCTTCTTTTGTTATTTTCTGTTATTTTCGTAGACAAGATCCCATACTTTTTGACATTTCATGACTTGTTTTGGTGTTTTTGTGGACAGGATCCACAACTTTTTGACCTTTTAGGACTTCTTTTGGTATTTTTTTTTTTATTTTCGTGGATAGAATCCATGACTTTTTGACCGCTCACGATTTCTTTTGTTGTTTTCTCTTATTGACGTAGACAGGATCCATAGACTTTTTGACCTCTGACGAATTCTTTTGTGGTTTAGCTAACAACCATTCGGTGGAAGATATTAGTGCAATTATTACTCACCCCTTTTCAGGTTCTATAAATTCAGCTCAACATTTCTCTCCTCAACACATCCAGATATACATCCAAGTAAGAGAAAGAAAATGGAAGCAACTTCACAGCAGCGAGTTAAGCAAATTTGTGTTTTCTGTGGATCCAACACTGGTAATAAACCAGAATTCATTGAGGCTGCAAAAGAATTGGGGCGAGTCATGGCTGAGAAGAATATACGCCTAGTATATGGCTGTAGAAATCTGGGAATGATGGGAATCGTTTCAAAAGCCATTCAGGATGGTGGCGGTCATGTTTTGGGAATCATCCCAAGACCTTTGGCGGACGAACAGTTAATTGGACCAACAAATGGAGATGAACGCATCGTACCAGGTATGTCTGAACGATTCCATGAAATGATAAACACTACGGATGCGTTTATTGCGTTACCAGGTGGACTTGGTACCCTTGAAGAGATATTCACAGTGGCATCATGGGCGCACTTGAACGTTCATCGGAAGCCCATTGGACTACTTAATGTTGAGCATTTCTTTGATTTTCTGTTTGTGTTTCTCGCGAAAGCCAAGAGACATGAGTTCATCACCAAATCTGTGGGAGATATTTTCTTGACTGCGACGAAGGCCGAAGAGTTGATTGACCAGATCCTAGCTTTTGAACCAAAGCTCGACCCCATCCTCTCCAAATTAGACTGGACAGATAGTGATCGTGGCAAGAAGCGCAAATTGGACATTGATCTTAATCAGTGATGTTTCCTGCTAACCAAGTATTACAGACATGAGACATATTTGAAAGTTTGTGCTTTAATTGTAAAATAAAAAAAAATTATTAATGAAAAAAAAAAAAATGAGTGAGAGAAGTCTTTGATAGTTAGACATATGTCCGGTGATGACATTGTTTGCTGTAGGGAGAAACCCTAGAAACGATAAGTGCGAGACAATGCTCTCTGCCGGTATTCTGAATAGATTGATCTCAACTAGACTCAAGAGCACTTGATTGTGGGATCCTAGCAGTAGAAGCCTGAGTGGTTAGCGAGGTGACTAGTTGAAGAGATGATGAATCGGTGAATGACCGTTTGCCTGAGTGTCCACACTTGTTTACTGATGCTATGATATATGATATGGTTGGAAATAAAAAAAAAGTCTCTGGAAAAAAAGAAAAAAAGAAGAAAGACCACCTATAACTGGTAAGCGTGAAGCTACCCATGGGCGAGTATTAGGACCACCATGAGGAGAAATGCTACCTTAAAGGGTAGGTGAGTCAGAAAAAGAAAAGAGAAAAAAAAAACAAAAAAAAAAGGGGACAAAAGAAAAGAAACGAAAACCATATCATGTTGAGTATGCAGAAGTAATCACAAACTGTGATTAAGACATCCAGGTTGGTTAGACCCACTGGTCTGATTCTCCGAAGCAAAATCACCGAGTTAGCCTATTTAAGGAACAAGCTGCGAAAGAGCCTTAGCACACACACACTAGGAGTCTAGTTCAGATTACTTATTCAGACAATCGGAGTTGAGTATATCGAGTACTTTGAAGGTTCTCTGGCTTTGACACGAAGCATTCGTTGAGGACAAAAATATGTTTAGCTATTGAGATTGTCTCGACGAGAGCAATAAAGTATGTTGAAATAAATCATTTGTATCCCTATTAGTCTTTGGTGGATACGGCACTCCGGGTATGGAGACACATCAGTTCAGATCAGTTTCTGCCGAGTACGGTATTCTGGGGGCGAGGCCCACATTACATCAGATCAGTATTGCCGGGTATGGTATTCTGGGGGCGAAGCCCATATTACATCAGTTTCAGTTTCTGTCAGGAATGGCACTCCGAGAATGGAGATTTAGTCCGGGAATGGACAGCTCGAGAATGAGCACGCCGAGAATGGCACGCCGGGAATGGCACTCCGAGAATGGAGATTTAGTCCGGGAATGGACAGCTTGAGAATGAGCACGCTGAGAATGGCACGCCGGGAATGGCACTCCGAGAATGGAGATTTAGTTCGGGAATGAACAGCTCGAGAATGAGCACGATGAGAATGGCACGCCAGGAATGGCACTCCGAGAATGGAGATTTAGTCCGGGAATGGACAGCTCGAGAATGAGCACGTCGAGAATGGCACGTCGGGAATGGCACTCCGAGAATGGATATTTAGTCCGGGAATGGACAGCTCGAGAATGAGCACGCCGAGAATGACACGCGGGAATGGCACTCCGAGAATGGAGATTTAGTCCGGGAATGGACAGCTCGAGAATGAGCACGTCGGGAATGGCACTCCGGGAATGGAGATCGGTTTGGGAATGGACCACAACACGGTGACAGTTCGGGAATGGACTTCATCACATCACAGCACAGTAACACTCCGGGAATGGAGATCGGTTCGGGAATGGACCACAACACGGTGACAGTTCGGGAATGGACTTCATCACATCACATCACAGCAACACTCTGGGAATGGAGATCGGTTCGGGAATGGACCACAACACGGTGACAGTTCGGGAATGGACTTCATCACATCACATCATCGGTTCGGGAATGGACCACATCACGGTGACGGTTCGGGAATGGACCTCATCACATCACCTCACATCATCGGTTCGGGAATGGACCACAACATGGTGACGGTTCGGGAATGGAGTTCATCATACCACAGCACAACAACGGTTCGGGAATGGACCAGGGGTCGAAGCACCTCAACACCATCAACTCAACAACAGCAGGCGGACCATGCGGCAGCTGGCGAGCCAGGTAAGTAAAAATGCATGGCACGAACTTTGATAGGATTGTCACTATCACACACTGAAAAAATCCCATCAAAGTGGGGGCGACTGTAGGCATTGCATTTTTTTGCATACCAAACCCGATGAGGAGTCTTGAAGGAAGTATTACTTTTAAGTCGTGGAAGTCGTTGAAAATGGTCGACGGAAAGGAGAAGTCAAGAGTTGGCATATTTGGTTTTGATTCACTAAGTTCGCTCGGAGTTCGCATGTTGAATCTTCGTTTCGAGGTACATCTTTGGCCCTAAATTCCCACAAACCACTCTAAGCCCACCTAAACACCTAAACCCACATCCAAAGCCCATGAAACCAAAATAGATCAAACACCAAGCCCACCACCCATGAGGCCCACGACCATGACACCAAAATTCACCCTCCTTGCACTATTCAAACATGATTTATCCTTCCACCAATTTACTTTACACCTTTGATCTCACCTTTTACCTTGACACCTAATTTCCAAGACATTATTAGATCAACCCTACATCATTTAGCCATCACACCCCACGCCCATCACCATCCCCTCTCATTTTCTTCATTTTCCATCACCTTTTATTGAATTTTCAACAAAGGATCACAATTATACATTACCTTCCTTCCATTTCCAAACAAAACTTGTCATTTCATTTCCTTTCCTTTTAACCTTTATTGAATTTTCAACAAAGGATCACAATTATACATTACCTTCCTTCCATTTCCAAACAAAACTTGTCATCAAATTGATTAACTTTCATTATCACTTGCCAATCTCATTAATGCCCTCCATTTGCCTATTTAAACCCTCATTTTTCTGCCTTGGAACACCTAATACACATCAAGAAAATATTAAGCATTTTGAAGAACAAAACAGCCCCTTGCCTCCCCTTGCTCTCACGTACACAGCACTCTCCTTCACTGCCTTAGTCACGCCCAAAGGCCATCCTCCATTCAGCCCCTTGTTACGCCCATACATGCCTCAAGTCAGTGCCTCAAGTCACGCCTAAACAATCAACAAAGCAGCTCTCCACTCAGCCCCCTTGTTCACGCCTCTAATCAGCCCTCACAGCCCATTCTCACGCCTCTAATCAGCCCTCAACTCACTGCCTCAAGACACGCATAAAGCCTCCAATTCAGTACATCATCTAGCCTCCATTTAGACCTGAAAGTCACGCCCCTCACTGCCTCTCACACACCTCTATTCAGCCCTCCACCTTGTCATTATAGTTCACGCAAATTAGCCTCCCATTCCAGCCCTAAGAAACACGCCCAAACAGTCCCCTTACACGTCCAAACCACTGCTTCATTTAACCCCTGAAACCAACTCCTAAATGACCCTAATTTTAGCCCCCAAACCAGTGAATAAACTGCCCTAAACACCCTCTAAAATTCGCCCAAAACAGCAGCTCAAACACACTCAAAACAGTCCCCAAATTCACCGAAACAGTGAATAAAAAACTGCACTTGAAAGTCTTCGAGAAACCGAACAAACGGCAGTCCAATACCCCTCAAAATTCACCAAAACAGCCCATAATTCATTGCAAACCAGTGAGCAAAGTGTGGAGATTTAAATTACAGAGAAACGAAGTGGAAACAGCGGACGAAACAGCGAAACAGTGTGCAAAACGTCGAAACAGTGAACCGGTGGATTCGTGGTGTCTTAGCCTTTCCGACGGCCATATAACGCACCTCCAAAGAACGAAAAAAAAAGGTTAGACCTGAGGGTTTATATTATTAAATTTATTCACATAAAATAATGATTTAAAAAAATGTGTTTAGCATGAATAGTTAGTTTGGCATGTTATTTGGAATTTGTTCACATGAAATAATGATTTAGTGTATGATGTGATTTTGGGTGAATGGAATATGTGTTCTTTCTTGTGGTATATTGGATGGAAACTCGGACATAAATTCCATAGCCGAATCCGAATGGACGGTATTATGGTTTACACTCGGGATACAATTCCCCGTACCACTTGAAGGATTCATGTATTCCATTTCATCCAACTTGTATTTGAGCATGATTAGGTCATTAGAACGTTATTTTATTTCAAGCATATTTTAGTTATTTATCTTTTGTATGAGGAATTTAAGTTTAGGTATGTTTAGATTACTATGTATGTAGCATGTTTGATGTGTGATGCCGAATGTTTGCCGTTGTAAAAATTTACTTCCAAAGCATGCGAATTTAGATTTAGGCCTATAGGAATTTAGAGTAGTTTTACCAATGTATGTCTTGTAGACTTGGTTAATATTACACAAATCCATCCATTACAATTGACATAAGTAAGGGACCATTCCGAACCCAACGGTTTGAGGTCTTCCCTTGCGAAGGGTGAGTGCGGCCTTAAATCATTTTCCCGGTTCACACCGGGTGGCGACTCCTTTATTCTCCGGTTTAGTCATCCGTTGGCTACTCCGTACTCCCAACTAGGCCCTGAGTCTAGAACAGCATGTGTCGCCCAGCTCCTGTGTCCTACAACTGCAGTCATCGGGATAATATGACTAGGTCATGATTATCCGATTATAGAGACTAGTTACTATAGATCCGATATATGCTTCGTACGTGGCAGACACAATTCCAGCCACAGGCCTAGCATGTGACATTCGATACTGGATCGTAATACGTAATACTACGTATACTACGCCTGACAAAGATTACATATTCCTTTAAAGAATATTTCTGGAGAATTGGGTAGGCACGGTGCTTTGCTAGAAGCCAACCATGTCTTGTAAATCGGTAAGAACGTAGTACCGGGTACGCACGTATTCGAATAGTTCGATGATCGTATTTACTGCCAGCATATCCAGGGATCTCTTGGGTCACTTCCCAAAGATTCACCGATGAGATTTGACTCGAATAAGAATTAATCTAGGATTAATTATGAGAGAAAAATTAATCTGGGATTAATCACGGTAATAATTAATCTGGGAATTAATTATTAGAGAAATAATTAATCTGGGATTAATTGCGTTGAGAATTTATCTGGGATTAAATTCGTCGAGAGGAGAGAACGCAGTTAATTTGGAATTAATCGATAAAATAAATTTAATAGTTAAATTCGATTTTTCTATTTAATTTATTTAATTGGCCTAAACTAATATATTAGATATATTAATTGAAATTAGATTTCAACGCGGAATTAAAATTGGATTTTAATTCACGCGAACAAATTATTTTAGAATTAATTCGTAAGCGACTTCCGTAATAATTTTGCGAGGCATTATTATTCAATTAATTTGGATTTCATTACGTTGCGACGGAAAATTTATTTAGTCGGATTAAATGAAACCAGGCCCAAAGCGTGTTGTGAGTATCAACTAAATTTGGAATTTAAATGGGTGGGACCCATGACTTACATCAAGTTGTCACTATTTATGATGTAAGTAGTTGAAAAGTAAATAAGGCATTTACTTCACACACCTACACACTTTAACCAACTTAGGAAGTCAACATAAGTGTAAGATTTTTGGAAAATAGAAAATTTGCACTATTCCTCTTCCTCTCTCCTTGTAATACCGTGAGGCTCTCTGCATGGAAGAAATTTTTGTTCTTCAAAATATGTTCTTGCTAGCACATAAGGAGTCAAAAGAAGGTGATATGGAAACTCACCCGAGAGTATGGAACTCGATTTCAAGCTCTGAAGCTTCCAACACATCCAACAAAGAAGGAATTTTTGAAATCCTAAATCCGATCAATGTGAGTATTCCGCAACTCCATTTGATATGGAACTCGATTTCAAACTCCGAAGCTTCCAACACATCCAACAAAGAAGGAATTTTTGAAATCATAAATCCTATCAATGTGAGTATTCCGTAACTCCCTTTGATTTATTCACACACAAATCACTCTTAGACGATCTTGGCATGTTCTAGGAACACTTACAATGGTATCAGAGCGATCTAAGTTTGATTTGGAATTCTAAGGTTCATGACTTTAATTTGGGATTTTTGTGTTTGGAGCTTGATTTTCCTAAATTGGTTGTTTGGTTGTGGTTGGATAATGATGAATTGGATTTGTGCATCAATAGAATTGAGAAAAATTGATTGGATCAAAAATCCCCAATTCTTGAGCCATGGCCGAATGTAACCCTTGAAAATGCTCATGGTGTTTTTTGAATTTTGACAAATTGGATATGTTAAAAGCATGAAATGAATATTGATTGTTGTTTTAATTAGATTGAAATAAAAAATTGGATGTTATTTCATGTAATTACTGTGGGATATAAGCATGTTATAGAATTTATTTTGCTTCAATTTGTGTTAGACATAAGTTGATTAATTAGAGCATGATTAATTGAATTAATTAGTGTTTTGGAAGCATTAGATTAATTAATTAATTATGGTAATTACACTTGAATTGAATTAATTTGTAATTTGGAATAAAGAGTTAATTTAATTTATTGTATTTGGGCTTAACGGGCTTGAATGGGCCAAGTTTGGTTTAGGATAATTGGTTGGATCCAATTGGGCCTAAAACCATTTCCATAAAGTCCAAATATGATAATTGGGCCTAATAGGCCTAAATTGATTTTTGGCATATGGTGATTCCTAATTGGGCATTGGCATTTTGGGTTTGACCCATAATTGCCAAAGGCCATGCCTAAAGAATTAATGAAAAGCCCATTGGACTTTAATTGAATAGTATCGGATACTAATTGGGCCTTTGAGACCTGTTAAGATTGGATTTGGAATCCAAGTCTAAAAGGCACTATTGAAAGTGTAATTATTTAATTTGGAATTAAATATGAATTAATATTGAATAATTTAAATTGGATTTAAAATTGTAGATCAATATAATTCAAGAATACATACTTTGAGTATTTATTCTTAAACGAGTTGGACTCGCACAAATCAAATCGTTGTTTGAACATTGGATGGTCAATAATCAAAGATTAATTAATTGGATTAGATTGATTGATAATATGCTTTGTGTGAATACTTGGATGTATGAATGAATAATGTATATCAGATGGATATTATAAGGGTGAGGGCAATTTTAGAAATTGTTTTAATAAATTTAGAATTTATTAAATTGGACCTGCGTGTCCAGCCTATTACCTTATGACATATCCCAAGATGTCTGCCTAAACTGTGGCAAACAGGGTCATTGTAAGTGTGACTGCCGTAAGAACAAGGCAAACATGAAGGAAGTGAAGGCGGGGCAAGGCTTCGGCTTCATATATGATTATTATAAACATGTCCACTGCTGGTTTTAAAATTGGATTTTAGATACTGGATGTGGTACATAAATATATGTACTGATGTGCGGGATCTGCTGATTAGCAGGAGACTGGCTTCAGATGAGATCGACCTATGAGTCGGAAACAGGACGAGAGTCGCTGTTTTGGCCGTATAAACCTAAGTTTTAGAATTGCCTTTTGGGCATGTACTTAAATTAGGAAACTGTTATAATGTATCTAGTTTGACTAGGAACATTATCTATGTATCTAGTTTAACCTGTTGCGGGTATACCTTTATATTCTAGAACACTAAGTGTTTTGTTTATAAAGATGATATTGAGATAAGCACATTAGATGTGAATAACATAATTTATATTTAGAATATAAATGAATCTCAAACATATAATATGACAAACAAAAGCTCAAACTGAATAAATCTGTTGAGACTTAAAAGTGGCATTGTTGTCTAAGACACATAAACAAGACTCGTATATCCACACTTTCGAATAATGGATACTAGGACAGATTTGATTCTAATTCAAATGATGTCTACGGATCTAGTTTATTAGGCAAAGTGCCTAAAACACCTTTTACTGGGTAAAAATGCAAGTGCCACCGATCTGTTACCCCTCGTTCATAGTGACGTAAGTGGGCCCATGTCTAGCTAGGCTAGAGGTGGATATGAATACTTTGTAATCTTTACGGATGTGGCATCGCGTTACGGTTATGTGTATCTTATGAAACACAAGTCAGAAACTTTTAGAGTTTCGACACGAAGTAAGAAAACAGACTGGTAAAATTATTAAAAACATTACGGTTGGACCATATTGTAAAATACTTAAAGATATGAGTTTCAATATTACTAGAAAGAGTATGGTATTATTTCATAGTAGACTCCTCCCGGAACACCTCAATTTGACGGTGTGTCCGAACAGAAAGACCGAACTTTGTTGGACATGGTAAGGTTTATCATGAGTCACTCTGATCTACCAATTTCCTTCTGAGGATACACATTAAACAGTGCAATACTTATTTTGAATAAGGTTCCATGAAAATCTGTTAGACGGACTTCATATTAGATATGAATAGGAAAGAAACCAGATTTCTAATTCCTGAAGATTTGGGAATGCTGGGCATATGTTTGGATGGTACAAAACTAGAACCCAAATCGGATAAGTGCCTATTTATAGGTTTTCCTAGGGAAACCAAAGTATAGTACTTATACAACTCACAAGAGAACAATGTAATTGTTGCTCACCATGCGGTTTTCCTAAGAGGAATTCCTATATGCAGTGATAAGTGGGAGGAAAGTAAAACTCGATGTAAATCAGAGTAATACTATTCTAGGCACCGAGTCATCACGGAACACCAACAGTTCATCAGGGATGACACTGTACCAATAATCTTCGAATACACAAGAACCGCGTAGGTCGGAAAGAGTCATAAAACAACCTGGGAGGTATGAGTTTCTGATCTCACGTCATGTAGATATCAATCTTATTGAGGAAGACGAACCGGCTACGTATGAGGAAATGATACAAGGTATCGACTCCTTTTATGGCAAAGTGCTATGAAGTCTGAAATGGATTCCATGTATACAACCAAGTTTGGACACTGGTTGATGTACCAAAAGGCATTGTGCCTATTGGTACTATATAGGTCTTCAAGGAAGACATACATGGATGGCAACAAACAAACGTACAAAGCCAGGCTTGTAGCGAAAGGGTATCGTCGTCAACATGGTGTCGATTACGACGAAACCTTTTACCTGTTGCCATGATTAAATCCATTTGGATAATGCTTGCTAATGCTGCATATTTCATTTATGAAATATGGCATATGGACGTCAAAACCGCTTTCCTTAATGGAAACCTTTTGGAGGATGTTTACAACATCCTGACGGTTTTGTCGTACCAAAACATGCAAATAAGGTTTGCAAGTTAAATCGATCCATTTATAGATTGAAGTAAGCATTGTGTTCTTGGATCCAATGTTTTGATGAGATCATAATGGTATATGATTTCATTCAAAACGAATATGATTCTTGTGTATATAAAGAGGTTAGTGGGAGCGCACTAACAATGAATGTCCTATAAGTTGATGATGTATTGCTTCTTAGCAATAACATTCCCATAATATAATCGGTGAAAGCTTGGCTTTCATTAAAATTCTCCATGGAATACTTGAGAGAGGAAACCTTTATTCTAGGAATAAATATCTACTGGGATAGATCTAGAAAGCTGCTGACAACCCTCCCAGAGCTAGCACGTTTTTGAAATGTATGTGACCTGATGTCTCATATGCTTTGAGCATATGTAGACGCTACAAGGCCAATCCAGGTGATGGTCACTGGATTGAAGTAAAGAACATCCTTAAGTATCTTAGACGAACTAAAGATGCTTTATGGGAATATGGGGAAATGAGAACTTGAGGTGACTGGGTTCACCACTGCAAGTTTCCAAACCGATAAAGATGACTTTAAGTCGCAATAAGGGTACATATTTAGTTTGAATAACGGAACAGTGAGCTGGAAATCTTCCAAGCAAGATATTGTTACCGAATAAACAACAAGAGCGGAACATTGTTGCAGATGAGGCAGTAAAAGAAGCATTTTGGATCTATATAATCATAATTGGATTAGGTATAGTTCTGTTAGCAGCTGAGCTAGGCTACAACACATGCTAAAGGATTACGGTCTCATCAACGATCCAAGTATGTACTTCGACTATTTCATCTGATTCGTCAGATCATACATCGTGGCGATGTGATGATCGAATAAAACACATCAGATGATAACCTTGAAAATCCGCTAACGAAAGCTGTTTCTCAGCAAAAATTTGAGCAACCCGTACATAGTCAAGTGTTAGACACTTGAGTGATTGGCTATAGGCCAAGTGGGAGATTGTTGGACAATTATGACCCATAACATCACTATTTGTACAGAACATGGCGTTGTTGTACAAATTAATTATGTGACAAAGGAAATTGCTCTTTTATCTTTTGTAATTGGATTACCGAGATATATAAATGATAAAAGTCCATATGATTAGTACCATATTAATAAGATATGAGACAGTATTTATCCACATAAGGTTTAATCATTAAATATCCCTAATCATAGTATTATCGAGATTGGACATCGATAATATGGAATAGACTAGTATTACACTCGTGCGTGTTATGGAAGCGTAACGACATAATTCTCATATATTTGGGTATTGGATACTCATGCAAGTGTAATATGAGGTTTTGTTTACTGATGGTACGGAAATAGTTTTGCTCTGGATAGACCCCTCAGAATCTCATTGGTAGTATGACTATGTGTCTATGGGAATCCGAATCAGGGTAGATGTATTTGGTCTTAACCTGAGACTTGCATCGCTAATACTTGCGACAATCAGTATACTTTGTTTTTGATCGTCCATGGCTTTAACAGGTTCTGTGTACGCCTCTTCTGGGTATACTGAGAATCGTAGTGTATTGGGTGTGATGTCAAGATGGAAGTATCACTTCAGTCATATGGAGATGACGATCACGTACGATACGGAACTAGTACTCGTAAGTACTGCAGTTATTGGGATAATATGACTAGGTTATGATTATCCGATTATAGAGACTAGTTACCAGAGATCTGATATATGCTTCGTACGGGGCAGACACTATTCTAGCCCCAGGCCTAGCATGTGACATTCGATACTGGATCGTAATACGCAATACTATGTATACTACGCCTGAAAAAGATTACATATTCCTTTAAGGAATATTTCTGGAGAATTGGGTAGGCACGGTGTTTTGCTAGAAGCCAACCATGTCTTGTAAATCGGTTAGAACGTGGTACCGGGTACGCACGTATTTGGATTTTCCGATGATCGTATTTACTGCCAACATATCCAGGGATCTCTTGGGTCACTTCCCGAAGATTCACCGATGAGATTTGACTCGAACAAGAATTAATCTAGGATTAATTATGAGAGAGAAAATTAATTTGGGATTAATCACGGCAATAATTAATCAGGGAATTAATTATTAGAGAAAGAATTAATCTGGGATTAATTGCGTTGAGAATTTATCTGGGATTAAATTCGTCGATAGGAGAGAACGCGGTTAATTTGGAATTAATCGGTAAAATGAATTTAATAGTTAAATTGGATTTTTCTATTAATAGATTTCAACGCGGAATTAATATTTGACTTTAATTTAAGCGAATGAATTATTTTAGAATTAATTCGTAAGCGACTTCCGTAATAATTTTGCGAGACATTATTATTCAATTAAATTGGATTTAATTACATTGCGACGGAAAATTCGTTTAGTCGGATTAAACGAAACCGGGCCCAAAGCGTGTTGTGAGTATCAACTAAATTTGGAATTTAAATGGGTGGGACCCATGACTTACATCAAGTTGTCACTATTTATGATGTAAGTAGTTGAAAAGTAAATAAGGCATTTACTTCACACACCTACACACTTTAACCAACTTAGGAAGTCAACATAAGTGTAAGGTTTTTGGAAAACAAAAAAAATTATACTATTCCTCTTCCTCTCTCCTTCTAATACCGTGAGGCTCTCTCCATGGAAGACATTTTTGTTCTTCAAAATTTGTTCTTGCTAGCACATAAGGAGTCAAAAGAAGGTGATATGGAAACTCACCCTAGAGTATGGAACTCAATTTCAAGCTCCGAAGCTTCCAACACATCCAACAAAGAAGGAATTTTTGAAATCCTAAATCCGATCAATGTGAGTATTCCGCAACTCCTTTTGATTTATTCACACACAAATCACTCTTAGACGATCTTGGCATGTTCTAGAAACACTTACACGGACATCCATTATGCAGTGGGAGTAGTCAGTAGTTTTCAGTCGAACCTAGGATTAGATTAGTGGATGACCGTAAAGCATGTTCTCAAGTATCTTAAAAGTACGAGAGACTATATGCTTGTATGATCTGGAGAGGTCATGATCCTTAGAGGATATATAGATTCTGATTTTCAGACAGATGTAAATAGTGGAAAATCAACATCCGAATTAGTTTTGACCCTAGTTGGTGGAGCCATAGTATGGAGGAGTATAATGTAATATGGCATTGTGAAATCCACCGTGGAGGCTGAGTGTGTAGCAGCTTGTGAAATAGCTAGGGAAGCAGAACGACTCCATAAATTCTTAGGAGATCTGGAATTTGTTCCATAAATAGATGTACCACTCATACTTTATTATGATAATAATGGTACAGTGGTAAAATCCAAAGAACCAAAAAGCCACAAAAGATGGAAGCATATAGAGAGAAAATATCATCTCATTATGGAGATGTTGCAGATAACATATTACATAGAATCTAACTGAACAGTTTACAAAGACCTTAATGGTTAAAGTGTTCAAAGGTCACCTAAGGGGTCTAAGACTATCCGATATATCTCATTTGCTCCAGTGCAAGTGGGAAATTGTTGGGATATATGCCCAAGAGCATTATATAATATGTAAACGGGATTTTATTTTAAATGTTAAACGATGCAGTTGTTCATTTATTAAAATGTTGATTTTAAACTCGCATAACATAAATTATCAGGTATGTCTAATAAATACGGTTTATACCCACTTATTCTTTCATTCTTAGCTTACTATTTTGTTAGATTCCGTGTCATTTATTGTATTTTGTAATGTGTTTTATGTTTTATTGATATGAAGCATTAAAGCATGGATCTTGGAGTAAATGTACCTGTTTTAAGACCTTACGGACGTAACGGAAGCACATGAAAAACACAGAAATCAATATCATATAAATTGGGTGGGTGTCGCGATGCCAGGTCGCTGCAGAGCCATAATAATTTCCCGAGCGTTGGGCATTGCGACGCCAATTTCGGCATCGCAACGCTACGGCAGAGTTCCAAAAACTTCAGAAAATATTATTTTACACACACAAAGACTATAAGACTTCCCTATAAATATAAAAGCTCATCCAAGACCCTAGAAAGAGACTAATACACAACTAAAGTGTTCAAAACACATATTTTTGAGAGATCCAAGGAGGAAGATTGACCCATCGGATCCCAATTTGTGAGACCAAATCATGGAGTTGGCTTATTATAAGTCGAGCTGTGATCGGACCTTTACACACAGGCACACTATGAGTCTGGCTTAGATGATTTATCCAAGAACTTGGATTTAAGTTGTTTTGAGAACTTTAAAGGTTCTCTAATTTCATTAGTAGGCATTATTTGAGGATAATATTATGCGTAACTACAGGGCCTATTTTCTTTGCTTTTATTATTTTTGCATGATTGTATGTGTGTGAATGACGTTTGTGGGTGTCGTCACTGTAAGCCCTAACGAGACTATAACTCGTCCATTAGGGTTGCCTAGGGGTTTAAAGGCTTGTTGCAAATGCTAAATACAATCGTGGTCACTATGATAGTGGCCTAGTTAATTTATTTACTTTTGTTTTTTTTATTTTTATTTAGTTTTTATTTAGTCTTTTGCTCGAGACTAGAAAAATCTTAAGTTTGGGGATGTTTGATAAGTGCGGTTTATACCCACTTATTCCTAAATTATTAGCTTACTATTTTGTTAGATTTTGTTTCATTTAATGTATTTTGTAGTGTATTTTATGTTTTATTGATATGAAGCATTGAAGCATGGATCTTGGAGCAAATATACGTGTTTTGGGACCTTACGGACGCAACAGAAGCACGTGAGAAATACGAAAAATATTGAGATCATTATCTTATAAATTGGGTGGGTGTCACAACGCCCACCTCTAGGCATCACGACGCCAGGTCACTACAGAGCCATAATAATTTCCTGAGAGTTAGGCATTGCGACGTCGGACGGCTAAGTTCCAAAAACTTCAGAAAATATTATTCTACACGCACTAGGACTCCAGGAATTCCCTATAAATATAGAAGCTCGTCCAAAACCCTAGAAAGAGACTAATACATAACTAAAGTGTTCAAAAAACATATTTTAGAGAGATCCGATGAGGAAGATTGAAGAGTGACAAAAGGAGATGAAATCGGTGATGTCCGAAGACGAAGGGATACGATTCGAGTTTTATATTCTAGTTTCTTTCTATGAACTCTAATAATGTCTAACATGTTCTTGATATTATTTTCATTATTTTTATCATTAGTAATAAACTAACTCTATTATTCTAGATAATGTTGTAGCCTATGCTTGAACCTATGTGTTGTTTGCCAATTTTATTTTTATGAAGTATTAATTCAGTTTATTTATATTCTCTTGTGTTTAATGTTTCTAGTTTGTTGGTCACAAATTAATATGATGGATGTTTAGAATATATCACTCGAGAGAGAGAATTTTCAATAGGATCTAGAGAATATAACCTATGAGTTTTGTAGAGTTCGGGAGAACCTATAATCATTTTGAAGTCGTTAACAAAGAATCAAATAGCGTAATGCGTTGTTAATTATAGGGATATCGAAGTCTGTAATTGATAATATGTTCACTCGGCACTCAAGAGAGGGAGTTATAATAACTTAGTGTTCATGGCATATGAACTAAGAAAGTGAATAATAATTGATTGACATAACAAATACATATGGGATAGCTAGGTGAAATCAGACTCTAGAATACCTCTCATCCTTGTATTTTCTCAAATTAAAAGTTTAGATTTCTTATTTCTTAGTTTTTATCTTTAATTTAGTTTATCTTAAATTGCTTTCTAAATAAAGTGAAGTTTATCAATTATAGTACTTAGTGAGAATTTGATTACAATCTCTATGGGTTCGATACTCATACTTATCTTTTACTAAAACTTGACATCGTATACTTGCGGTACGATAATCTCGCACCAAGTGCCAATTATAGTACTTAGTGAGAATTTGATTACAATCCCTGTGAATTTTATTTTTATTTTTATTTATTTTCTTTTAAGGAAAATTGAGAAAAAAATAATGGCAGCTAAAAATATAGAGAACAACCCACACCATGTGGCAATCGGAGATCACTTCAAGCTGGTTGTAGACGATAACTATTATGGGATTTCGCACCCACCAATCAATGCCAATAATTTTGCGCTGAAACCTGCATGGATCACTATGGTGTAAAAGAACCAGTAGGGGGTTCAGTTATAGAGGATCCCAATGTGAATTTAAGGATGTTCCTAAAGATGGCAGATACAATTAAGATGAATGGCGTGACTAAAGAAACCATTAGGTTGCACTTATTCCCATTCTATTTAAGGGATAAAGCGAGAGGTTGGCTACAATCAATACCGATGGGGAGCATCCTGACATGGGAGGAAATGGCCACTAAATTTCTTGCAAGGTTCTTTCTACTAGCTAAATCGGCCCAACAGAGAACATAGATTAGCATATTTAAGTAGTTGGAGACTAAGAACCTATACGAGGCAATGAAGCGATTTAAAGATCTACTCAGGAGATGCCCACAATATAATTTTGAAGACAGGGTCCATATTCAACTATTTTATAATGGGTTGAATGGTCCAAATAGGACTATGGTTGATGTAGCTGCTGGGGGAACCCTGTTCAAGAAATCTGCTAAAGATGCCTATGCTCTACTGGAGGAGATGGCCATTAACAATTTCCAATTCCCAAGTGAACGTTCTATTATGACTAAAGTGATTGGTATATACGAGGTGGATCCTACTGTTGCACTTACAGCTCAAATGTCATCTTTTAGGACTCATCTAGCAGCATTGACAAATCAAAAGAGCCAACCATCTATTGAAGCTGTTGCCGCTAATAGAATGATTTTACCATATGGAGGAGCAAGTTTTGAGCAAGTCCAGTATGTCAACAATCAGAATTTCAACAACTATAGAGGCAATTCCGTGCCTAATTATTATCATCCGAACTTGTCATATGCAAACACAAAGAATAAATTGCAACCTCTTTCGGGCTTCAATAATCAAAGAATTAAGGATAAACCTTATTTAGAAGATCTCATGAGCACGTTTGTTGCTAAAGTTGTAGAGAGGTTTGAGCAAAATGAGCAAAGGCTAAACAATATTGAAACACATATGGGCAATATTGTTGGAGTTCTACGGTCCCAAGGATTGAATAATAAGCATAAAAACATATGTGAATACAATCAACGAAGTTGCAGAATACTTACATCGAGCGGTTGAGCGATGCGGTGGACAACAAAAATCAATTTTCTGCCCTCCTTGAAGCTCGGCAGTGATAGATTTTTCAGCTCCCATTTTCGGCTTTGGTGATCTCCATTGTTGCTCCAAGCTCCAAGCTTTGGTTGATGGTGATTCCAAGCTCATGAAGTGAGTTCCCTATCACCTTTGTATGGCTCCTATGTGTGCTAGCACTCAAGAAATTTGCCACAAATTTCATAGCTTCTCCTTAACTCTCGGTAAACCAGAAAAACAGAAGGAAGAAGATGGTCCAAGACCGAGTGAGAGAGAGGAAGATTTTGGCTCCCAAAACCGTGAGAAGAGAGAGAGAGAATTGGAAATGTGTATTAGTTGGTTATTGATTTCAAAAATCAAAACATATACCAAATAATAAAATAACAATATATGTCATTCAAGCTTTCAAAAAGCTTTCAACCACTTCCATCAACTCACATCACTCAATCAATCAATCAAGTGACAAGTTGTCACATCAATCAAAGTGACTAATGATTTGACGCTTGATGCGACTAGCGATTTGACGCTTGATGTGACTTGCGGACCGCACTCGAATTCGAAATACGAATGCACTCGCAAACAAAGTGGGAGGAAAGTAAGAGGAATACCCATATGCAGTGGTAAGTGGTTATCCTAGGGAAACCAAAAGTACAGTACTTATACAACTCACAAGAGAACAATTTAATTGTTGCTCACCATGCTATTTTCCTAAGAGGAATACCCATATGCAGTGGTAAGTGGGAGGAAAGTAAAACTCGATGAAAATCGAAGTAATACTATTCCTGGCATCGATTCCTTAATGGAACACAAATAGTTCATCAAGGATGTAACTATACCAATAATCTTCGAATACACAAGAACCACGTTAGTCGGAGAGAGTCAGAAAACAACCTGGGGTATGAGTTTCTGATCTCACCTCATAAAGATGTCAATCTTATTGAGGAACACGAACTGACTACGTATGAGGAAGTGATACAGGGTATCGACTCCATATTATGGCAAAGTGCCATGAATCCAAAATGGATTCCATGTATATCAACCAAGTTTGGAAACTAGTTGATGTACAGCAAGGCATTGTGCCTATTGGTACTATATAAGTCTTCAAAGAAGACATACATGGAAGGCAATATACCAACGTATTAAGCTAGGCTTGTAGCGAAAAGGTGTCGTTATCAACATTGTGTCGATTACGATGAAACCTTTTACCTGTTGCCACGGTAAATCCATTTGGATAAAGCTTGCTGATGCTGCATGTTTCATTTATGAAATGTGGCAGCTGAACGGAAAATCGCTTTCCTGAAAAGGAAACCTTTTGGAGGATGTTTACAACATCCTGACGGTTTTGTCGTACCAAAACAAGCAAACTAGGTTTGCAGGTTATTCGATCCATGGATGGATTGAAGCAAGCATAGCATTCTTGGAATTATCATTTTGATGTAATCATAATGGTATATGATTTAATTCAAAACGAAAATGATTCTTATGTATATAAGAGGGTTAGTGGGAGCGCACTGACAGTGAATGTCCTGTATAATAATGATAATATGTCATTTCTTAGAAATGATATTCCCATATTACAATCGGTGAAAGCTTGGCTTTCGAGAAAATTCTCCATAGAATTCTTGGGAGAAACAACCTTTATTCTAGGAATAAAGATCTACTGGGATAGATTTAAAGTTGTTAACACTCTCCGAGAAATCGTACATTGAAAAATGTATGCGACCTGGTGACTCATACGCTTTGAGTATATGGATTCACAATCAGGTCAATCCAGGTGATAGTCACTGGATTGATGTTAAAGACATCCTTAAGTATCTTAGAGGAACTAAGGATGCTATCTTAAACAAGGAGAATGAAAACTTGAAGTGACTGGGTTCACTGCTGCAAGTTTCCTAAACCGATAAAACGACTATAAGTCGCAAACGGTACTATACATTTTGAATAACAGAACAGTGAGCTGGAAATCTTCCAAGCAAGATACTGTTACCGAATAAACAACAAATGTGGGTTATTGCTGCAGGTGAGGCAGCAATAGAAGCCATTTGGGTCGATAATAAATCTAATTAGATTAGATATAGTTCTGTTAACAGCTTAGCTAGGCTTCAGCGCAGGCTAAAGAATTAATGGTCTCATCAACGATCCAAATAAATACTTCGATATTCATCTGATCTGTTCGGATCATACATCGTGGCGATGTGGTGATCGAATAAATCGCATCAGATGATAATCATGCAAATCCGCTAACGAAAGTCTTTTCTCAGTAATTTGAGCGAACCATACATAGTTCGGGTGTAGGACACTCGAGTGACTGGCTATAGGCCAAGTGGGAGATTGTTGGACAGTTATGACCCATAACGTCACTATTTGTACAGATCATGGTGTTGTATAAATTAACTATGTGACAAAAGAGATTGATCTCTCATCATTTGTGATTAGATCACCTAGATATATAAATGATATGAGGTCCTTATGATTTGTTCCTGGATTGAGATGATTTGAGACAGTATCAATCCACGAAGGATAAATCATTAAATATCCCTAGTCAGAGTATTATCGAGATTGGACATCGATAATGCGTAAAAGACTAGTATTACACGTGTACGCGTTGTGAGGGCATAATGACATAGTTCTCATATATTTGCGTATATGATACTCATGCAAGTGTAGTAGGAGGTTGTGTTTTAACGATGGTACGAGAAACAGCTTCGCTCTGGATAGACCCCTCGGAATTCCATTGGTAGTATGACTATGTGTCTATGGAAGTCCGAAATCAGGGTAGGTGTATTTGGTCTTAACTTGAGACTTGCACCGCTAATACTTGCGACAATCAATGTAGTTTGGTTTTAGGTCGTCCAGGGCTTTAACAGGTTATGTGTACGCCTCTGCTGGGTATATTGAGAATCGTAGTGTGTTGGGTGTGATGTCAAGACGGAAGTATCACTCCAGTCATAGTGGAGATGATGGTCACGTAGGATACGAAACGCGTTCTCTTATATGTTGCAGCTATCGGGATAAAAATGACTAGGTCATGTTTATCCGATTATAGAGACTAGTTACCAGAAATCCGATATGTGTTTCGTATGGGGCAGACACATTTCCAGCCCCAGGCCTTGCACGTGACATCCGATGCTAGATTGAAATACGCAATACTACGTATACTACGCCTGATATAGATCGCTTATTCCTGTAAGCATGTTTCTGGAGAATTGAGTAGGCATGGCGCTTTGCTAGAAGCCAACCTTGTCTTGTAAATCGGTACAAACGTAATACTAGGCACTTACGTGTTCGGATAGTCCGACGACCAGATTTACTGCCAAAATATCTGAGGATCTCATGGGTCGCTTCCCGAAAATTCACCGATGACGTATGACTCGCACTTTATTAATCTGGGATTAATTAGATGAGAGAGAAAATTAATCTGGGATTAATTACGGAGATATTTTATCTGGGATAAAATATTAATTAAAGAGAGAAAACGATTAATTTGGAATTAATCGATAAAATAATATATTTGATATATTATACGAAATTGGATTTCAACGCGGAATTGAAATTAGATTTTAATTCGGGCGAACGAGTTAATTTAGAATTAATTCGTTAGCGACGTGAATAGTGATTTCGCTAGGCATAATCATTTAATTACATCGCAACGGAAAATTCGTTAATTTGGAATTAGCGAACCCGAAATATAATAATTTCCTGAGAGTTAGGCATTGCGACGTCGGACGGCTAAGTTCCAGAAACTTCAGAAAATATTATTCTACACGCACTATGACTCTAGGAATTCCCTATAAATATATAACGTCGTCCAAAACCCTAGAAAGAGACTAATACATAACTAAAGTGTTCAAAAAACATATTTTAGAGAGATCCGATGAGATCGCAATGCCTAACTCTCATGAAATTATTATATTTCGGGTTCGCTAATTCCAAATTAACGAATTTTCCGTTGCGACGTAATTAAATGATTATGCCTAGCGAAATCACTATTCACGTCGCTAACGAATTAATTCTAAATTAACTCGTTCGCCCGAGTTAAAATCTAATTTCAATTCCGTGTCGAAATCCAATTTCGTATAATATATCAAATATATTATTTTATCGATTAATTCCAACTTAAGCGTTTTCTCTCTTTAATTAATATTTTATCCCAGATAAAATATCTCTGTAATTAATCCCAGATTAATTTTATCTCTCATCTAATTAATCCCAGATTAATAAAGTGCGAGTCATACGTCATCGGTGAATCTTCGGGAAGCGACCCATGAGATCCCCGGATATGTTGGCAGTAAATCCGGTCGTCGGACTATCCGAACACGTAAGTGCCTAGTACTACGTTTGTACCGATTTACAAGACAAGGTTGGCTTCTAGCAAAGCGCCTTGCCTACCCAATTCTCCAGAAACATGCTTACAGGAATAAGCGATCTATAGCAGGCGTAGTATACGTAGTATTGCGTATTTCGATCTAGCATCGGATGTCACGTGCAAGGTCTGGGGCTGGAAATGTGTCTGCCCCATACGAAGCACATATCGGATCTCTGGTAACTAGTCTCTATAATCGGATAAACATGACCTAGTCATTTTATCCCGATAGCTGCAGCATATAAGAGAGCGAGTTTCGTATCCTACGTGACCATCATCTCCACTATGACTGGAGTGATACTTCCGTCTTGACATCACACCCAACACACTACGATTCTCAATATACCTAGCAGAGGCGTACACAGAACCTGTTAAAGCCCTGGACGACCTAAAACCAAAGTACATTAATTGTCGCAAGTATTAGTGGTGCAAGTATCAGGTTAAGACCAAATACACCTACCCTGATTTCAGACTTCCATAGACACATAGTCATATTACCAATGGAATTCCGAGGGGTCTATCCAGAGCGAAGCTGTTTCCCGTACCATCGTTAAAACACAACCTCCTACTACACTTGCATGAGTATCTTATACCCAAATATATGAGAACTATGTCGTTATGCCCTCACAATGCGCACAAGTGTAATACTAGTCTTTTACGCATTATCGATGTCCAATCTCGATAATACTCTGACTAGAGATATTTAATGATTTATCCTTCGTGGATTGATACTGTCTCATATCATCTCAATCCAGGAATAAATCATAAGGACCTCCTATCATTTATATATCTAGGTGATCTAATCACAAATGATAAGAGAGCAATTTCCTTTGTCACATAGTTAA
Source organism: Zanthoxylum bungeanum (assembly GCA_019454045.1). Taxonomy (NCBI): domain Eukaryota; kingdom Viridiplantae; phylum Streptophyta; class Magnoliopsida; order Sapindales; family Rutaceae; genus Zanthoxylum; species Zanthoxylum bungeanum. The sequence goes on along the minus strand of SKCR01040600.1, from coordinate 940 downwards.
TTTGTACAACAACACCATGATCTGTACAAATAGTGACGCTATGGGTCATAACTGTCTAACAAATATAGGGGCAACAATGAAATCTTTAGAAGTGTAGATTGGGTAGTTAGCTTCTTCTATGGCTAATCAACATAAACGAGTGTTTCCTAATAATATTGAGGTCAACCCTAAGGAGCAATGTCAGGCCATTACCCTCAAGAGTGGGAAAGAGATTGGAGATAGTCATAAGGACTTAGGCAATAAAGACAAAGAAGCGGCACTTCAAGAGGAAACAGTGACAAAAGAAGAGAACAATGCAATAGCTCCTCCATATAAACCATCTCTCATGCCGAAGAAACATTTTCCATATCCCCAGCGCTTTCAAAGGAAGAAATTAGATGATCAGTTCGCCAAGTTTCTCGATATCTTTAATAAGATCCATATCAATATCATTTTTCGCAGACGCTTTGGAACAAATGCCAAACTATGTGTAGTTTATGAAGGAGATGATGTCCAAGAAGAGGAAGCTGGCTGATTTTGAAACAGTAGCACTCACATAAGAGTGTAATGCCATCATACAAAAGAAGCTCCCTCCAAAACTGAAAGATTCTGACAGCTTTACCATGTCATGCACTATTGGGAATCGATATTTCCTTATCCATCTATAAACAATTGGTCATAGGAAAGGCGAAGCCAACCACAGTTACATTGCAACTAGCAGATATAACTCTCACCTACCCACAAGGAATAGTAGATAACATGTTGGTTAAAGTGGATAAGTTTTACTTTCCTGCTGACTTCCTTGTTCTTGATATGGAAGATGATCATGACGTCTCAATCATCCTTGGGATTCCCTTCTTGGCAACTAGAAGAGCGATTATTGATGTGCAGAATGGTGAACTGAAAATGAGAGTTCAAGATGAAGAAGTCACCTTAGTATTTTCAAGGCCATGCCAAGTCC